>JAWHQI010000833.1:140530-203484 GCA_033032865.1 Dactylorhiza incarnata
CTCCTCTTGCTTCAATGTCTGGTTCTCTTTCTTTTCATTCCGCCGGATATTGGAGGCTGATGCAAACACCATTTCAAGCTCTACCGTAAGAAAGCAGACGAGTACACGGATGAAAGACGAGGTCTGTTGGATTGGATAGAGTAGGAATGAGACGATTCTGAAGAATCGTTTCTGTTGTTCTTTCTTGTCCAAAGAAAACTGAGGCTGGCTTTCCTTATCAAAAGAGAAGTCATGTGAGGGAGTGAAGGAAGAAAACAAGGGATGTCAATCTTTCCTTAAGGAAGGGGAGGAGGAAATTGACGTCCATCACATCATAGAGAGCTGGCAACTTTGCGCTCGTTTCTTCGTGAAGAGCTGAGTTTATGTCTACGGACATCTACTTGACGAGATTAGCCCAAAACCTATTTTATTGGCTTGCCCAGCCAATTGAAGGTTCTTTAGTGGTAGTAGCGAGTTGTCTTATACTCTCAACAAGTAGCTGCTAGCTTGCTTGCCCTTGTACCTACATCTACTCAAAGAAAGATATCTCCTCTAGCGTCCTGCCTTGTGCCCGCTAGCCAGCCACACCTTTCCAGATCAGATCGGAGAAAAGGCTATGTCCATGGTTTTGGGTGCTGGCTACATGGGGAGAAGATCAACAAGTGTGTCGACGCAGTCGGGCGCATAGCCATTGTCGGTGAGTGCCCTGACAGGGTGGTGCTTTGCCGGGTTGGCGAAGGTAGGGAGCTCGTGAGTCACAATAGGTTTGTCAGCCTCGTTTTGACAATTCTAGTGAGGGCTAGAGGGAAGAGTCTAGAACTTCTTCTATACCAGCACAGATCAAAAAAGACTAATAGAAGATCCAACAGAAGAACGCTGAATGAGAATGAAAGGAATTCTTTTCATCGGACACAGCTATTAAGGTCTTGGGTGCGGGGCAGATTGAAGAAAGTGCTTTTGTTTGAGGAATAGCAAAGGTTGATGTGCAACTGGAACGAAGAATTTCGTAATTAGAATCCATCCGTTTGTGGCCTCGACACGCATCCAGGATTTCCGCCCACCGCTGAGGGAACAGTAGAGAGGTTTCACTAGATTAGCTCACTACCATCCCGGCGGGTATAGCCCAGATACATTGGCGATCCGAGACGCCTAAAGTATGATATCTGACGTCTGGTGGGCTTTCTCCAAAGCGGCCAGTAGACCCACACCACGCCCTGCACGGGTTGAAAAACCAGTGCAGATACAAGGAAGTCACGACCAGACCACCCACCGAGTAGCCATACACCCTTGATATGGTGGGGTGTAGGTTTCAGGTTACCAATACTCCCACCATATCAAATCAAATCCCGAAACGAACTCATTCTTCATCAGTCCGCTCAATCTTCCATTTCTGGTTTACGACTGGTGCAGTAAAGAAGGACTCGATGGTCACATCCGGTGACAATGCGGTTTGCGTAGTACCAAAGTCCATAGCCTTCCCAAGCTCTAAGGGTTGCCACATCTATTCACACATCCCTGGCGTGTCAAACATGTCCTCATGAACTAGTTGAAACTCAGAGGGCTTCATCTCCTTTCGAAATTGCTGAAGATAAGGATGAAGCGGAAATCCTCGACCCACAAGGGGAAGTCGAGACTTGGTGCTCATTGCTTGAACACACGCGCAAATGACGAATGATGATCCGCCTTCGCCAAACTTCGATATCCGGCACCACCAATTCTCATTGGGATGGGATCCTTTTTGAGAAAGCCTATGGATTGACATTAGCATAAGGTGGTGTGTAAAGAAATACGGATTGAGATTGGACTGAGGCAACCACGAAAACAGCAAATTTGGCGTCAAACAGAAGGGTGTTCGGGTCTAGTTACACCGCCCCGTGGGAAACCCAGACTGCGTTCATACACCGCTCCGTGGGCTACCCGTTCATCAGTGAGAACAATGTCATTACGCATAGTAAGTCAACAATTCACCGGATGCGCACCACCACACCCATGGCAAAGAGGTGCGGAGCAACAAAGAACCAAGAGGTTGTCCGGCCACAAAAACACTGTCGTTTCCCGAAGGATCGAAGCCAAGTGAATATTGACCGAACTTTTGGATATTCGGCCAAAACTCTTTGGTTTCATCCTCTGATTTAGTACACATTCAGTGAGCCGATGGGTTGGGATTGCTTTCCAGGTAGGATCCCACTCCATCCCTTGGTGACGGGGAATGGTGGTCACCCGGCCGGGTACCGGGTCATAAGCGAGAAGATATGTGCTCATCAAAATCGCTCAATAGAAACTAATCCCATGGGTCCGATCTATTCTCTTTGCAAGGTCAACAACCCTTCGCTAGAGAAAAGAAAGAAAGGCGATCAATGCGCCACCTCCCCGGATCAGGACTCGGGCGGGGCGCCCTTCTTTCTTTGTGCATCTTTCTCCCCATGCTTTCCGTAGGTCCTCAATTACATCGAAACCGCCTCGGGCTATTGAATTGGTTGTTCCCTTTGGGCTTGAAGCGTCGTCTAACTCTGAAGAAGCAGAATCCCCGGAGCGGTTCAGATTTTCCTGAGTTTCTGTGCTTTCATCCATATATTTCACTAAAAAGTGGTTTTCAAACGATCAGTTGCTTTTGAAGAAGGAAAAAGCACGACCAGAGGAAAAGAAAAACTCATTTCCAGTTATTGAATCAACCAATGCGGGGAAGGGTTCATCTGACAAGAGGGAAGGCATTCGAAAACTAGGCTATATGCCCAAGTTCCCCTTTTGAAAGAAGCATTTTTGAAGGGCAAAAGAGGAAGAGTCAGTAGCAATAAGCGGTCGAAGCGAGCTCGAGACTAGGCCGATAAAGGAGAGAGAGAAAGGCTACGCTTGGCTTTGTTGTTGGCATAGGGACTAGAACCTTCAATTCATGGTCTTGAGGGTCCGACTCGCCCTTCATGGAATGGCCTTTCTCCTTTGGGTTGTACTACACTACAGCAAATTCGAAGAAAGATGCTTTGCTCACCCCCCGAGGCCGATCTCTTATTTACGCGTTTCGTGGAGAAAGTGCTTTGATCCTGATTGGATCCTAGGCGAAAAAAATCCCCCTTCGCGAAAATGATTCATGAAATGAAATCAGGTGTGTCCTCTTTCTATATGCCTTATGGTACTTATGGACTTGGCGAAAGAAGAGCAATCTTTGATCTTTCCTAAAAGAAGGGCCCGTCTCATTCCTGTACTTCAAGGAAGAGCTAGAGCGCTTCTTTCCCTCTTCCGGACAAGTGAAGTGAGAATGACTTGAAATAGATCGAGTGCACCTCAGTCAAAACATGAGGGTCGGCTAAGAATATCGCTGACCAAGTGAACCTTCTTCAATCAGCAAAAGAGAGACCCTTTTTCATATTCTTCTCGATTCGTTAGAGTGATGGTTTGCGGATCCAGGAGGGCGAGTGGGAAGAAAGAAGGGCAGTCCACTCCGCTAGTCAACTCGTCAGCATAGCCAGGGGAGTCTCTTGGGGGAGGATTCTCTCTTTTCAATCATTACTCTGAGGGAAGGACCCGGAAACTTGAGAAGTCGAAGGGCCACCAAAATCAATTCCACCAGCTACTGCAATTGCTACAGCAAGAGTGGAAGGCTCCGGCTTAAGAGGAAGAGACGTGGCTAAGGCCTTCGAAACTCTAACCCGGCATGTTTCAAAGTTTCTACCCTAAGCTCATAGGTCAGGTCGAATCCCGTGTGTGACGCAAAATGCCGCTTTAGAAAAGGAGATCCGCATGCCTATTACTAAGGACGGGTAGCTAAGCCGCTTGGGACCACTTCGAGGATCCCTCCCGGCTTCCCACAGATGAAATCGTCTTCCTCCCTCGGGCTTGTTCAAAACTCGGCCATCCGTTCTCTCTTCCTGCTGAGCCAATGAGCTCCAATCAGCATGAAAGCACGAATTCAAGAACACGAGGGATGCCAAGCAGCTCTGATTCTCCTCCTATCCTAGTGGGGGCTAATCACTCACTGTAGCTCTATAGAAACCAATAGACAGCCCGACCAGCTATTTGAGGAATATCTCACTTCGTTCATAAAGAGCTTAGCAAGCATCTAAGACAGAACTGGTAGAGGGCTAACTAGGAGAAGAAAGAAAAGGGCTGCAGAGCTACGCCGGTCCTTGGAAAGCGACCACCCTTTAGCGCATTCGGACATCCCCCAGTGACTGAGCCACCACTTCGCTCAAAGAAAGCGAAGCGAGAAGGGAGATAAAATGAATTGAGTGAGGTGAGGCGCGAAGCGATGAAAGGAAGGACTTGATGCGGCTTTCGTAATAGAAAAACTCATTCAGTCCTTAGCACCTAACACGATAGGAGAATCGGCATCCGACCTCAAAGCACATAACCTCCATCACACCGCCCCGTGGGCCGGATTCTCAATCCATTCCTTAAGTAAGAAAGAGAGTCTTCCTCCGATAGTAACAACTGAAGGACTCGACGACTAGGGGACTGAGCAATAAGAGAACGGAAAGCAGGTCCAACAACTAACGGAAGACCTAATTCTATCGATCGTGCACCATCAGTGCACTACCGAAGAAGAAAGGACTTGCTTCTTGAGCAGTGAAAAAGGATCAAGCAATTGACCAGGAGAGGCTCGAAAATGGGGCAAGAACCGATACCACATTCACTCGATGGGAATCTTTTTCTAGTCGACAGGCAGAATTGGAAGACTTGACTGCTACCGCTCCGTGGGCAAAAGAAATGATCGGGACCGGAGCCGAGGAGAGGTCCTTGAAGGGGGGATTCCTCCTTAGTTGAGGGGTATCGACCCGATTCATAGGATGATGATCTTAAGAGTTCATTATGAGTATACTTGACATCTTTCTCGTTATCGTATAGAAAGAGAAAGAGAATGCGAACAGGATGAGCGATTCTTCAGATATCGTTCTCGGAAAGAAAATCTTCTGATCTCATTTCTCTACGAGAATTCTCAAATCTTCTGATCTCATATCTCGTATATAGAATAGAACAGGATGCGATTCTGAGCTCTTGCTTTTCTTTGACTGATTCTTGAGCGATGTAACATCCAGGGGGCAGTAGACCGTGCAATGGGAACGGCTGTATCTTGGTCTTTGCTTTTGATTCAAAGCAAAGAGAGTCAGGGCTATCAAGAATCTTGATTTGCATGCTTAACACATGCAACCACTTCAATGAAAAGATAGATTCTATCGTCACAGTCACAGTTGATGTTTGATTCGATCGAGAAGGTCGCGCCCCAGGTACCTTTGCGAGCTACGGCCGGGTCGGGTAACCGTGACTGTAAGAACGAATGAACTCAGTCCGTGAGTGTGACTCGAGTCTATAGATTTTCTCTTCTCTGTTCGTTCAGTCCCGGAGGAATAGTTCTTAAGTATAAGTTCACAAAGAAAGAGAAAAGGTGAATAGGCTATCAGGTGATTCTCCCGAACCAATAGAGAAAAGAAAGGGAGAGAGAACGCCTCTTCGTTTCCTTGCTATGACTACGCCCCGGGGACTCTTTCTAGATCGATCCCCCGGAAAGATTGGGGGTGGGGCCAGATGCGAACATTTGAAATGAAACCTCGATTCTCTGAAGAACTCCTATCCAATTGTTCGATCCGGAAGCAGGTCTTCGAAGTTCTCGTTCTCTACGGACTGCCCCCTAAAAGCCCAACTGCTTTTACTCACCCCCATCCTTGCTTCTTTTTCCCTATATGATCTGGATCTGTCTGACGAGCATCTGAACAACGACCACGAAGAAAGGAAGCTTCTTAATGGTATACCTTGCAGCCTCTGAGATTAGACCGCTATCGCTAGAAAAGCACAGAAAGAACTAAACTCAAGCAATAGAACACCGCCCCGTGGGATGATCCATGACAGAAGGGGAGGGATGAAAAGTAGACAGAAGGGAAGTAACCTAGCTCACGAAAGCCTTGCAACAACTATGTGGCTAGTTGGGCACACATAAGCTTTCTCGCCTCTGTGTGTGAATTTTTCATTGCACCTTGTAAGGACTCAAGCTACTGCGAGGAAGATAGACTTTTGAAAAGGGCGGAAATCGCTATGTACTGAATCTTGCCGAAAGTACGAAACCACTGCTATCTTCTGTAGTACTTTCTGCCGAAAGGACGGAATCACCTATTGTCACTACTTATTTACGAATTTACGAATGTATCCTAAAAATGACCCCGGTCTTAATGGCTCCGGGCTAATTAGGCGAGTGAGTTCATAGCCTAGTTTTTCACGCTAAACTCAGGAGTCTTCGTCAGTTAGAAGTTCTAAGTGAAATGAGTTCCCCTCCCCAGTCAAGTCCTACTGCCTCTATTGATCGTACTTTATTCTACCTGCACTCTCCTCGGTCGATATTATCCAGTCTTTGATAGTTCTTTTTTCAGTGAAGATCAGAGCGTAATCTTCCATTGGGGAAGACCCTTTTCGCAAACCTCTCCCCCCTCCTCTAGTCTGCATTCAAAAAGGTGTTTTCTCTTTTTGCAATGAGTTGAAACAGCCATTTTTGGGGGGTCCATATATATCAATCGCCAGGCCCCAACCATTCTATGATCTAATGAGCATTTGGCCTCTCTTCCACTTTTTTCTTTGATCTGGTAACCCCTGCATCCTGTAGCGCCGGTCCCTACGGACCAGAACCCTGTTCATTTTCGGCTAACGGAAAGTGTTTTTTTTATGGGAGTCAGGGTCGTAAATAGAGAAAGGGGCTTTCCTTTCCCAAGGCGCGAAGCGTTCTTCTTTCATTTCTCTTTATCAATCCGAAGCTGCTCGGTAAACAAGAGAGAAAGTTGAAAGCTCTTTCTTTGCGCATTTTGCATTGATTGAAAGGGGCTATGAAAGAGGGTTTTTCTAATTAAGAGAATCTAAAAGAGAAATGCCCACGGAGCGGTGCTAGTGAAGGCCTACGTTCTGAGAATAGGAAAAAGTAGGATTTGCGGCTGAACCACCTCGTCTACTAAGAATTCCACTTTCTTTTCTCTATTGCTCTTACTTACTCTAGCTGACCGGGGAGGGGACCACTTTCCTTATTGGTTGAGCCCTCTCGGCAAATTTATCCATGAATTAGATTAGATGAAAAATCTTGTGATCAAACTACTTACGGCCTCAGATTGCATTGTTCCAAATGTTCTTCGACTACTTTTGTTGATGAAGCTCCTCTTTTAGGAAACTTTACCACCCGACACGACTGACTGAGCCAACCCGGTCGCTAAACCCTAAATTTGATTTCATGTTCTTTCTTCTTCTTTCTTTTTGATCACTAGCGCCTTGCTTAAGCTTAAGGTGCGTAGCAAAAGGCCTTCAGGATCTACACCACCACCTAATGGAAGGACACGCGGGGTGGTCCGCAACCGGTCGTATATACACCTCGACGTAGCGAAAGATCAATCTTTCTCTAACGCTACGTCGAGGTGTATAACATACAACTGGCGGACGAAGTAGATCCTCAAGGGAAGGGAACAAGAGTAATCCATACACGCAGTGGCGTACCACTTTCAATAGTGAAGATGCTGCTTAATCCATGATTGAAGCAGACGTTCGAACGTCTTTCAAGTGTCCCCAGCCTTTTCATTGAAATCTTTGGGCGCTACCTTTTCCAGGATGAGGTGTCTCGCGAACCCATACTAATCAAAGTAAAGAATCCCTTCATCATAGGGAGTCTGAGCCGGTTCGGAAACATACCACTAGGTGAATGCTGGAGTAACCAGTGTCTCAACTGGGACCCGAAGAGACACGGTACGAAGCACCTCTTAGACGGTCAGACACCATCATAGAGGAGACACCCAACAAGTCAAAGAACTTCGTGCCTCTCGCTTCGTGAGTTCGTACCTACAGAGCGTGATATCACGTTCAACACCTTTCGGGCCCTTCCGTCATCAGCGATGAAACGCTTAGGGAACTCCTTGAGCGGGGTGAAGTATACGAGACCAGCGACTTCTCTTTTGAGATAGTGACTTCACAGTCATCCATCAACTTTTTAGACTCCTGAGCCACCTTTTCGTCAGCAATGACAACATCCTCTAATTGCGTAGTCCAGAAACTTTGTTCCGGGGCGTGCATTCGCGGCCGCGAGCCATATAAGCGTAAGCACATGGTGCAGTAAGAGAAGACAAGAAACGCGTAACGTGGTCTCATAGGTCTTCACGCTTCAGAATGAAAACCCTGCCCGAGACCAAGGATAATAACAACAGGTGCTTTGGGAAGAAAGGGCTTGGCCTTTCTCCCAACTGGGTGTGCACCTGTCACTTCACCTGTATCGGTGGTGGCTTCCATGCCAGTCAAGCTTCTGGTCTGTGTTCGCTACCTGGGGCTGAACAAGCGAACCCACTTTACTCTCCCCCGCTTTCTTCTCTTTCTCAATGGTAGTGAACCTCTCTCTGCTGTGCTTCGGAAGAAAGTTTCACTTCGAGCCCACGGGGCGGTATGACATGATGTTTGCCTAGGAATTTTCATTTCTACTGTGACGAAGACCATCCATGGTGACCCATAGATAGGGACAGAGCTTCAAACAGCACGTGTCGGGTCAGCCTACCGAGCCTAGATTGATGAAAGAGTAGAACCTACGGCTATCTATTCCTGCTTTACTTCATAACACACGAGGGGCGCAGCAGGTTGGGCTCTTCCTGCTTGCTTCACACCAATCGGGATTTCTTTAAGACTGACATTCTATTCTCTTCTGCCAACGGCTGCGGAGAAAAAGAAAAGTCAGAGGTAGAGCGAATATGCCCGCCCGTACGGGCGGCCTTGCGTATTCATGGCGCGGTCAAGTCGAAAGTCGTCCTTGGACTAGGAAATGAAGGACACGATCAGAGAGCAGAGCGGAAAACCTTCTTTCTTGGCATTGTGTGTGTGAGAGAGGGCCCCTTCAACGAACCAGTCACTGTGGTGGCTAATTTAGGAAGATCCTTGGGTCAATTCCATGTCCTACCCTAAGGAAAGCAGGAAGGGGAGGCGAGCGGTAGCGAAGTCTTAGTTCCATTTTTCACTGAACCTGCTGTCCCACTTGATGCTTCTTTAGCGTAGGTGCGCGCTAGAAGCATCCTGCTCCTCGCCTCTCGCGTCCCTGATCTTCTTGGCGTCTGTGGCTCGTTTGATTGATTAATCAAAGTCGGGATAAGGATAAAGGTTTCGAATGTGCTACTTCGAGAAATGCTGCTAAAGGATAAACTAGATATGTTGCGAGAGAAACTGGAGTTCCCTTAGCTGGTTTGCCTTCTCTTTTTCCACCGACGGTTGGCTCTTTCAGATCAACTGAACAGGTTGTTAGCGCTCTCTCCTCGCCCGGATATCTGAGAAATGAAAACCCCAGAGGACCTACAGTAGGTTTGTCAAGAAGTTCTCAGAGAATAGAGGGAGGGGCCTTCACGGCTTGAGAACGATGTGTTACAGGCCGCGGAAATGCAAAACTCAATGATTCG
Organism: Dactylorhiza incarnata; assembly: GCA_033032865.1. NCBI lineage: Eukaryota > Viridiplantae > Streptophyta > Magnoliopsida > Asparagales > Orchidaceae > Dactylorhiza > Dactylorhiza incarnata. The sequence goes on from JAWHQI010000833.1 coordinate 149,893, forward strand.
ATCCGTAGTGACATCTTGAAAAAAGAAAGAAATGTGACCCACTAGATTTCAAATCTATGCCATATAGCCGATTCATTTACTATGAAATTTCATAGTGGATTCATTAAATCATGCCCTTCCTTGAAGGAAAAGCAGCTGATTAGTAAGGTGTGGGAATTGAACCCACTACTCTATATATGCTTTTTCCTTGTTCTACCGAGATGAACTCAAGATCAAGAGCGTGAAGGAGATTCGATTTTGATTCTTCACCGTCAATCTTTCCACGAGAAGCCCCCATCAGATTCAGAGAAAATTTCAGAGTAGACAAAGCCATGTTTAGACATTGGAAGGTCATTCTGCTGACCGAAGCCGGCCTCAGTCCCCCCGGACTGGAACCGCTCCACATATATCTCTTTTGGAACGAGCCTTAATTGAGATTGAGGCTGCTGCTGCTTGCTATATTGTACATCTCCAAAAATGCTGTCGATATTTTCAAATGAAAATTGAAAGCAAGCATGCCGAGCCGGGAAAAGAAGACAAGGCCGTAGAAAGAGCGCAAAAGCACACTCTCCTTGCCTTTAGAAAAAACCCAAGGCGCGTAGCGAAAGAACAAAAGAAGGAGATAGGATCCACCTGCACCGTCCGAAAGGAACCAAGACCCTCTTCTCGGCATCTCAGAGCTCAACTATTCAATTCACATCGAAGGATCTTTTTCCATTTCGCTATTGGTAATGAGGAAGGGCGCGAGCTCGTAGACTCTCGTTCAATCCCTCTCTTTTTCTTTAGGCATTTCTGAATTGAAATTGAAGAATCGGACTAAAAAAGCAAATTAAAGGCGCGGAGCGGTACGCCTGAAAGTTCCAATCCTGTACCCTAAAAAGAAATTGAGTTAGCTTGCCTGTGCCCTCATCTCGAAAGCTACGAAAGAAAGTTTGGAAGTCAGCCTGTTGAAAGGCATTGAATTTGACTCTTTTTTCTTGCCTCTTTCTCTTTTCTCCCCCCCCCTCTATGCCCTGCGTGATCCCTCTGGCATTACGACCTTTCCCACAACGATGCTGTCGGATTGGATTTCACTTGCACTTGACTATCTACGCTACGGCTCCATTGCGTGTGCTCGGGGTAGAAGTTTTTGAGAAATGTCTTGCGTTCATTGCTTTTGCTTTCAGTTCTTTTCTCTAGAAGAGGTGGAATAGAAGAACCCGGTTGAAGCGTCATGATCATACGTCTGTAATGCATTGTATGTCCCATAAGAGGTCCCATCCTTCTACCCTTTCCCGGGAGTCGATGACTATTCATAGCTATGACCTTGACACCAAAGAAGAGTTCGATCCAATGCTTTCTTCTGTCCTAGTTGATCCTGTAGACTTCTGCCATTGGCGTGCATCCAGCAGGAATTGAACCTACAAATTTGCCAATTATGAGTTGGGCGCTTTCACCATTCAGCCATGGATGCGCTAGCGAGTGAACTAGGTGTTTTTTTTGTAGAGCGGAAAGAACGTCAAAGAAAGGCGTGAGCGAAGCATCGCTACGCGACCCAAAGGCATCCGAAGGATGAAGGCGACAAAGGCTCCTAAGGCTCCGAAAGGGGTAGAAGTGAGCTTATAGAAAGAGAGGCGTTAGGCGAATGGTCCGATAAAGAGGATGTGAGCTTCTCTAAAGAGAAAGAGGCTCAGAGATCATAGTTGCGCGTAGCGATGCTTTCTTTTCTCAGAAAAGCAAGGTGACTGAGACGGGCTTCGGAACGGAAATATGGGTGTTTTGGCTAGCAATCAAGCTAGGGTCCTGATCGAGCAAGACGCAGTCCTATCTATCTACCTCTCCAGACACAATATCTTGAGTACCCGGAACCATGTTCAGTGCTGCAAAAGCGTAGGCTGTAGCCCCCTAACATCTTTGGCTCCTCTTTCTTTTCTGAGAAAAGCAAGCGGAGGGGACGATAGGGGACGACAGGGGACGTAAGTCGATGAGCTGCGTTAGCAGCGAATGGTCCATAAGGGGCGTAGAGCTGAGTCGCGATAGCGACGAAGAGGACGAAAGTCTCCAAAGGGTCCGATTTTCTTAATCCCCGGCTCTGGGTATAGAAAGGCGAACTAGCGTGGTCGCGATAGCGACGAAGAGTGAGCCGATAGGCGAACGGGACTTTAGCTAGGTCCGAAGGCCGCCCGAATGGTTTAGGGTATAGAAAGGCGAACTAGCGTGGCCGATAGGCGAAGTCAACATCTGACGAAGAGTACGTACGTAGTAGGTGAGTCACGATAGTGACTCAGAGGACGAAATGTCGGTGAGCCGATAGGCGAACAGGTTTCATCCCCGGGGCGTAGTCATAGCAAGGAATAAGGCGAAATCAGTCGAGCGACGAAAAGGTGAGCTTATAGAAATCAGAGATCATAGTTGCGCGGAGCGAAGTTTGATTCTCAAGAATCAAATCAAGCTAACGACTTGATTTTCGAATCAAATCAAGCTAACGCCTTTCCTTTTGATGGAGATTTGTAGCATCATTCAAGTAAATACAGATTGAGATCGTAGAAACATGAGCTTGTGATATAGCTACACCTAATTCCGGACCGGTTAATGCGAGAACTATAAATAAAGGACCAGGATCTCCTATGAAATAGATAAGATTATTCATTAAGAGCATAGTCCAAGCAAACCCACTGAAAATCTTTACTGAACTATGACCGGCCATCATATTAGCAAATAAACGTATCCCTGAGCTTAATGCACGAAAACAATGAGGGATTAGCTCAAGGAGTACTAAAAAGGGTGCTAATGGCAGTGGGACTCCTGCGGGTAATGAGAAGCTAAAAAAATGAAGCCCATGTCTTTGAAATCCAACGATCGTAATGCCTATAAAAAGGGAAAATGAGAGAGCCAAAGTAATGAGAAAATGACTTGTCACTGTGAAGCTAAAGGGTATCATACCCTGGGGATTACGAAATAACAAAAAAGTAAAAGTGACCGAGATGCGAGGGGAAAACTTTTGTTTCACATTTCCGGAAAGACCACCTATTTGTTCGTTTACCAGGTTCGGCACGAAATCATGAATAAGCTCTACCAAGGATTGCCAAGCATTTGGCACTGACTTTCCCCCCCCTTTTTTCGTCACAAAAGAAAGAAGAAGTAGGACCAAACCGAGAGTGAGCAGCATAAACAAAGATGGATTTGTGAATGAGAAAGAAAAGTCCCCTATCTGAATAGGAATCAACGGGATAATGGCAAATTGCTCAAGTGGGCTGGGACCTATCCCCGCTAGATCCAGGGCATCCTTATAGGCTTCACCTCCTACTCGAAAATCATCTAACAGGTGCTCAAGAAAAGGTATATCGTGAATAGTCGTCGTAGATTGATTCGTAGATATAGTAGTTCCGAATGACTGACTAAACGAAGTCGAAGCTGGATCACTGGAATTTGAGTTCAGACTCTTTTCATCAAAGAGAAAGATGCGTCGAAAGTTGTGAAACATTTTTCTTTCCATTTTTTGACTGCTCTGCTCCCTAAAAGAGACTGATCATCGCCTTGGCGTTGGTTTTTCCAACAAGAGTCTGATGGGAGAATGGCATGCAATGCGCATGATTTTCGATAGCTTTCATAAATGCGTTCACACCTCTCGAGAGACCGCGATCGATATGATCGAGTTGCCTTAGGTCCTTCGCGTCACTCTACTCTTTGTTTCCCAGGCGGGGTGTGCCCATTGTTCCCTGCTCTAACTCCGAGGGGGTGTTTTGAATATTAGTGAGTCGAGCCTCACTTCGCTACGCGCCTCTTGCTACGCACCTTTCTTTTTTTATGACGTATCGCGCGTGCCCAGTCTCAACGTCACTTCCCAAACCAAAACCTCTGAGAAGCATCTTTCATAAGTAGGACTCGATTGAATCTTTTGGTGATAATATCCTGACCTCACCATCCGGCTAAGAACCTCTTCGCTTGGCTGGAACCGTATTGGCTCGAGAGAAAGAAAAGCTACTCTAACCGTAACTGGCTGGCTTTCTCCCACTGGAACAGGCTCGCAAGAAGAAGGAAGCGAGAAAACTTCGCTCACGTCTTCGCTTATATAAGCTCACCGCCCCTTCGCCTAGCTTATGGGTAGGCGCAAGGGCTTCGCCTATCGGCCACGCTAGTTCGCCTTTCTATACCCAGAGCCGGGGATGAAACCTGTTCGCCTATCAACTCACCTTCTTCGCCTATCGGCTCACCCCCTTTGGGGCCTTTGTCCTCTTCGGGTCGCCAGAATCGTGACTCAGCTCCTTTCTTGTTAAGAATTTATGTCGCCTATCGGCTCATCTTCTTCGTCCTCTTCGTCACCACGCGAGTTCGCCTTTATATACCCTAAACCTGACGAGCGGCCTTCGGACCCTGTCGCCGATGCTTTCAATCTTCGTGTTCTCTTGTCCCCACACAACAATGAGATGAAAATCACTTGAATGAGGACCTAGCTCTACACTCCGCTGGCGCTAGCCAGGGAAATTTCGACTCTCACTCTATAGGGAGCCTTTGAGGATAGAAAGCCACTCCGAATGAGAATGAGAGAAGGCGAGCGAAGCGAAGTTTCTCTTTTTTTAGAATGATAAGTCGCACTTGGATAGGCAAGAAGGGAGTAACCATTCGCCAAGGAAGGAAAGATCCGCTTATAACAGAGACAGAACCTGAGAGGAGAGCTGCTATAAGCAACAAAGCAAACAAGCAAGAGAGCCTTTTCCCCTTCCGGGAAGGGGTTCATTGATTTACAACATGAATTCATCAGATAGGTTGAGTGTGAAGTGAAGTGCATAACACTAATGTATCCTAAGGGTTTAGCACTTTGTATAATGACTGAAAACAGCCAAAGCCCTTTTTTTACTTACCAATAAAAGACACATGGGAACATGGCTCAAAGGCCTTTGTTGAAGCGTGAAAACGCGATGGAAGGCTTTATATAGCATATTAAGAGTTGGTACGCTGTTCTTGGCGGTGTTATTAAAAGGTGCGGCTTCCCACTACATAAATTTCATAAGTCGTACTGCTGACCCTTTCCTCGATGGAAAGCAGCAGCCCATTCTATTGTCATCAAGTTTGTTGCGTTCGTTAGTCATGTCAGAGTTTGAGATCTTTGATAGCCTAAATGGCTATCTAGTCAAAATGTTGGGATTCGAACCCATGATACATACAATCTTCTTTTATGTTGATTTAGCAACCGCCTGACCTTACCACCTCAGTAGCTAAGTTGGTAGAGTTAGGGTAGATAAAGTCTCTGACTGGTCGTAGGTTCGAATCCTACCTGAGAAAAATGCCAGACTCGCAAGAAATTTCCCCCTTTTTATGTTTCTTTAAGGGGACTTGTCACCGGTGGAAGAGATCAAGACGACTGGAGTGGCCCCCTGTCTAAATGAAGTGGGTCTCCCATAGTGGAACCGAGGAACTTAGGGTAGATAAAGTCTGCTGAGGGTGGGCGACTTCCTAGGGCCTTTTGTGGATAGGTATAAGTCGGCATTTCTGACGAAAAAGTAGAGGTGAACGGCTTCCATTACTAGTCTAATTACATGATCAGTTACCGCTCGCACCTTACATAAAATGACGTCAGTATAGAAGGAAGCGCAAAAAGCCGTTTGAGAATCCTACCCCCTCTTAACTGACAGCTTTTTAAGGAAGTGGGTGCTTTCGTTTAAGCAAGTAGTCTGAAATGTCTCTAATCTGGATGAGTGAAACGAAGGTGCTTGCGTCTATTAAGAGTCTTTGCATGGCAACCTCTAAATGAAAAAGCCTCTTTTGATGGAAAAAACCACTGGCGATTTCCGACTCAGTCTTTCTTCATTTTGAGAGCAAGGCGGCGCTAGTTTCTTTTCTCTGAAAAGAGATCGCTAGTTTCATTTTAGAAGAAAAGAAAGCACTTTTTGCTTGGAATTTGGAATGGAAGAAGAAAATGAAAGACGAACAACCGCGCTGGTCGTAATAGATCGACTTGAATGCTGGAGCAAGAAGACGCATTCAAGTTCCATTTCAGGGAAGGACGACGTATCATGATACTTTCTGTTTCGTCGAGCCCTGCTTTGGTCTCTGGTTTGATGGTTGTACGTGCTAAAAATCCGGTACATTCCGTTTCGTTTCCCATCCCAGTCTTTCGCGACACTGCTGGTTTACTTATTTTCTTAGGTCTCGACTTCTCCGCTATGATCTCCCCAGTAGTTCATATAGGAGCTATTGCCGTTTCATTCCTATTCGTGGTTATGATGTTAAATATTCAAATAGCGGAGATTCACGAAGAAGTCTTGCGCTATTTACCAGTGAGTGGTCTTATTGGACTGATCCTTTGGTGGGAAATGTTCTTCATTTGTGATAATGAAACCATTCCATTATTACCAACCCACGGAAAGACGACCTCTCTGAGATATACGGTTCATGCCGGAAAGGTACGAAGTTGGACTAATTTGGAAACATTGGGCAATTTACTGTATACCTACTATTCTGTCTGGTTTTTGGTTCCTAGTCTGATTTTATTAGTAGCCATGATTGGGGCTATAGTACTGACTATGCATAGGACTACAAGGGTGAAAAGACAGGATGTATTCCGACGAAATGCGTTGGATTCTAGGAGGACTATAATGAGGAGGACGACAGACCAAATCGACATCTCGCTCACGCCTCCCGGTCGGCCCTGTTTGCGACCAGGGGAGGGGCGCGCAGCGATGTCGCTATCGCTCATGACTTTGATTGTAGGCCTGCCTCCTCCTTCATTCGTGAAGCAGTAGCTTCCGCGCTGCCTACAGACGTGACCCCTACCTTTTCAAACCGCTACTGGCCTGCTAACCAGGATCGTCAAGGTGAACCTGACTCTATCCTAATCTGTATCTTTCTAGCGCCTTATGTCAGAACAAAAGAAGACGCTTCGCGCCTCTTTATCAGTCTAAGATAGGGGAGCGGGGGGTGAGCAATTCCACTCACGGAGAGCTCATCACTCTCCTGCGTACGGTTCAAAGTGTTTGCAATTTTGTTGTCTAAAGAAAGATCGCACTATGAGGCAGCTGGGCGGTTTAGGGTATATAAAGGTATCGCTCAGTTCACCTTCACTAAGCTATAGCTTCAATCAGTCCGTACAACACCGGATTTGGTTGTAGCGAAACTGACTACTTGGTTCATGGACCAAGCGCCCCCCCTCCTGCTGATCATGTGTCGGCAGGTCCAGGCGAACACGTGCCTTCTCTCTTTTAGAACAGATTCACAAGCGCACTATGACTGAATTCTTTCATATCATCGAGCGCTTGGGTACTCGTCGGAACTGGCTCCGCACTTTGGAAAGTGCTCGACGCTTGCTGGGTCTTGGAATGAAGATCCAGCTTTGCGTCTTTGGTAGGCTGACTAAGGAGCACAGCCTTGCGATGTGCTATATGGTCCGATACATTGTACGTTTGCATCGAACCCTCTTCGTAGGGCAGTACTTCAAAGGCGTATAAGTACGCCTTATGTGGTACTAGTAAGACCTCCTGACGTCCTTCGTACGTATCCTTGACCGCGTCGGGAATACCCAGGTTTAGACCTCCGTCTTAAGAATTTCATATAAGACGGAGATCTAGGAGTGGTGCGCCTGAGACTGAGCTTATGCTCATTCTCATTCTCCCCAAAGGCGTGTGAACCCCGAGACTATACAGGGTCAGGGATATACATATACACGGGTGAGAGATCTCGTTAGAGAAATCATAGCGAGATCAGCCTCTATCCTGTAGAGTCTCGGGGTATTCACCAACTTAACACGCAAATCCCGCTTCAACTTGCTCTCCTTATAGTCGAGCCCTCGTGGCCTCACACATCTATATATAGAAACCCTGTTGATAGAGTGTCTTAGGCGAAGAGAGACAAGCGCTGAACGGCACGTCTTTCCAGTGGATGTGCTAGCTGTTAAGAACTTGTACCTCCCCGCCCCCCGATCGCCAGGACGAATACAGCTTCGTCGCTACGCAACGAAAGATAAGATGACGAATGAAGGTGACTTACCCACGGGTTTAGGGTATATAAAGGCGAACAAGGTGTTCCGATCCTTTGTTGTGTAGGGATTTCGTTGCTACGGGAAATCGTTACTCGGGATTTCTCAGTCTAAACCCCGGTAAAGACCTGGGGGAAGCTTCCCTTTAGTAAAGAGTAAAGTAAGAGAATTCAAAGAGAAGGAGTGAGCAGCGCTATTGTTCTCGCTTGTGTTTTGATCTTGTTTTTCCCTTTTTCAGTTAGCATCACATGTTGTACATTTCATTAAGGAATTATTTGCAAGTAGAGAAGTGGCACCGATGGTAGAAGTGGGTAATGCAAACTGGCCTAAATTATCTACAGAGGATCAGTCTATGCTACTTGCCCACGGGGCGGTAGAAGAGTTGGAGGTGAAGAATGTTCTCCATGAAAGGATTGAAGGCACCTGGAAAAGCCCGATACATAGCTAAACACCGGGCTGGTTCCTAATACGCAAAGGCGCGCCAGCTCTCGACCAAGAACCTGACGCAACCTCTATTTTCCAACGGAATTGGGAGGTAGTCAAAGGTAAACTAATAGAATTTGTGAAGCTGGATGGTCTGACTTGGAGCTTTGTAAGGCTCACATAACTTTGATTCAAAAGAAGGAAAACCGAAAACCCGACTTCTATTGTATCCTATAAGTTTGCTAAACACTACTGAGAAGGTAATTTCAAAGGTGATAGTTGGGAGACCCTACAAAACTGAGTGGGGCCTTTTCAGAGCCTGGTAGAGGCACATCAGAGAATATTAGAGTCACACAAGAAATGTACTATGATGCGCATGAAGGGGAGGCAAGGAGGAGTCATATTCAAGATGGAGTAGCTACTCTCTGGAATTCACCGGCAATAGGCCGGGTCTTATGTACCAAGAAAATAGACTGACACAGGTCAGAGTGAGGCACCTATCACCGCGAGTGGATTCACCCGTGCTTATTAACCAACTATCACTCTTTCTTTTCACCGAAGCGGGAAACGAGGAATGAAAGAAAGTGGTCGTTGTTCTCGGCCGAACTAGGATCCGAAGGAGAGACCTCAAGCCTATGATAGTGTAAGTTGGCTTTTTCTAAGAAAGTCTGTTACTTCAATTTTCCAGTTGCACTACAGTTGATGTTTTTTTAGTAGATTTGATTCTGTTTTGTGTCTCAGCAAATCAGTTATCTTGTACTTGTCCAGCAATTGGGTCAAGTGCTTTGTCAATCCTTCTGGTGATTTATCACGAAATGAAGAGGCATTGATGGCGCTACGCGCCTCTTTCTCAACTCGGCGTGGTCTGAGACAAGGTGATCCGATAAGGATGGAAGAGGAAGTTAGGGATTTCGTTGGCTGCCATCATTCTTGTTTGAACCTAGAAGTGAGTCTTTGAAGGACTTGACACCGTCGGGGTTCCGGGTTTGTGCGGAGGATTTTCTTTTCTTGGTGTTGCGTTGCAAGAGATCTGTTTCTTCTTGGGATCGGACATGAACTCCGGCAGGGGGCTCAAGCTTTTCCGTAGCCGCGCTCATTGAGAGAAAATGACAGTAAAACCAAAACCCCTTGAATATTCTCACTGCCCGTATTCAAATTGATTTAGGAGCCTTTGAAGTCGGCTTAAGCTTTGAAGATGGCCATCCCGTGTAGCTTTCACTGAATTTTTGCTATGGACTTTCCTTAAGAAAAAGGGGGTGCTACCGAAAAAACGTGAACTTCTCTGCGCCTCTGGCTTGTTTATATGGAAAGAATTCTCACCAATAGCATGCGGAGGCGTCGGGGGATGAGTGTCTCGGATCGTTGTCCGCTTTGTGGGGTTGAGGAAGAAACGGTTCTACATTTGCTGAGGGATTGCTCCCAATTTCCTTTTGGCGTCTCTTTGTGCCGAGCGGCTGAATTTACTAGCTGTCCTCTAGTTGCTTGGTTCAATTCTCATCTATTTGGAGATGAGATGCTCGAGTACGTATAGTTGGCAGAATCTTTTTCTTGCGGCGATATGGTCTATTTGGAAGCGCCGCTGCTCCCTGATTTTTGATCCCGATGGTACTGAATTGAACCCGGGTTTACTAGCACAGAGGGTGAGTTCGACGGCGTCGGATATTGCTGCCCAAGCCGAGTTGTGGGGAGAAACCGTTGTTGCACATAGCGTGGAAACCTCCGGATGTGGGGTTTGTTAAGGATGGAGCTTCGTTGGGGAACCCAGGTGTGGCGGGTGTCATACGAGATGCATCGGGAGATTGGCTTGTGGGTTTCATGCTCCACTTAGGAGTATGCTCTAATATGGTGGCGGAGATGGAGGCTGCTCGCTTGGGATGAGGGTTATCGCAAGATTTTTTGTGAGATGGATGCGCTTTTGTTGCTATTGAGCTTTTCAACTCGGGAGATGCACCCTCTAGGTAGTATCATTGCTGATATTAGGGAGCTGCGCGTGATTGGGAGTGTAGCTTTGTTCATACTCTCAGGGAGGATCTGTTTTGTGCCTCATCGGGTGCCCACGGAGCGGGAGAAATCCAAGCTTTTCTTTCTCCTAAAGCTAGGTCCGGCCATGCCCGTAGTATTAGTGCTGCGTTGGGTCTCCTTCTTCAGAAGTCTCGTCGACCCATTCGGGTGGGTAGGCGCAAGGGCTTCGCCTAACGGCGACTATGTCCCCTTTGGTCCCTAAGCAAGGAGACGAAGTCGCCGATAGGGGACGAAGTCGGTGAGACGATAGTCGAAACGAACAGGAGAAGAAAATGATCTTTGTTCGATTTCCCGTGTTTTTGGGCATAACCTCTTTTTCCCTCATGAAGGGTCCATAAAAAATGATCTTTTTTATCTCGCCTATGGCAAAAGTTCATTTTGCCATTTTCCCTTATGAAGGGTCCATAAAAAATTCTATTTTTTATCTCGCCGATAGCAAAAGTTCATTTTTTCAACGCTTTTCAATGTTTTTTGAGTCAAAACCCATCATCTATTCGCCTATCGGCTCCCCCGCCCATTCGGGTGGCCTCCTGAAGTTATCAAATTTGATTTTTTCTCCCAACCAGCTTACGACCCTCGTAAACTCGGGTCGCCTATGGCAAAATGAACTTTTGCCATTTTCTCTTCGTCAGATGTTGACTTCGCCTCTCTTTCTATAAGCTCACCTACTTAGACTAAATTAGTCTTTCTATTCCGACTCTTCGTCGCTATCGCGACTCAGTCGCCCCTATCGGGTCCTTTCCTTTGCCCCTGATCTCTTTCGCAGCTATTCAAGTCAGAATAAAGTCTCAATATAGTATATATTCAGAATCTAGCCCAAAAAGACGGGGTTTTGTCAACTTTTTTATTTCAAATGTCCGTCACCGAGTGGAATCCGATTGATGACGAAAAAGACGGGAAAACGTCAACTGTTTCTCACTAGATAATACTATAAAAGGTAGCCCAGGTTAGTATGAGCTTATCCATTATGTTATGCACTCTTCGAATAGGAATCTCCTTCCACACCCTCGAACACTCACTTGACTTTCTGCTTCTCTTATTCATATTAACAGCTACTCTAGGAGGACTCTCGGTATGATCCCAATCACAGCTTTTCTTCACTACTCCTACATAAATGCACAGACTCCCTTTCCTACTTTGCTTTGCCTAAGACGATAGAGGGCCATCCCACTCCCCAGGCAAACCAAACCTCCCGGCTATCCTTCAGGGCGGGCGGCGTGAACTCTGATTCGATCTGGGCATGCCCCTAAGGGGTCTTCCTGGTTTCGTCACATGGGATGTCCCTTTTTTCGAACAAATTCGAGGCCAGACCCGGCCAACAATAGCTAAAGGACCTGATACTACCACTTGGATCTGGAACCTACATGCTGATGCTCACGATTTCGATAGCCATACCAGCGATTTGGAGGAGAAAAGTCTTGAGTGCCGGTCAACTCTTCATCATCTTTCTTGTGGCATGTCGGTGCTCGTTTTTCCAATTATGAAGCATGGCTAAGTGATCCTACTCACATTGGACCTAGCGCCCAAGTGGTTTGGCCGTTACCCTCTTGCTTAGTCAGACCCTCTTTTTGAGCCTTCCCCTCCTCCTTATGCCATCTATATATATTGCTACTGATGCCATGCTGAGAAATGAAAGATGGTCTCCTATTGCTACTACGAATGCTAGTCCTACTGACTGATACCACAATCCCTTCCATTCGATGCCATCTCATCCTTTCCTGTCTTCTTCGAAACTATGGATCATTTCATGTCCGCTGCTTCGATATCTTTCTCAGGATCTAAGCTCTCGTTCCTTCCCTTGCTTCTGTCTTACTCTAAAAACCTCTTCTTTTCTGAGAAACTGAAATCAGGAGGGTCAGCTGATTCGATAGCATTTGTCCTAACCTAACATGGGATTCACCAAGAGCTTCTTTTTTCTAAGAACAGCAATCCCTTCTTGAACAAGCCATGAAAAGAGGGCATGAGATGCATCAACTATGTCAGTTGCTTTATTTAATCAAGTGGCATTCCCGGAAGAAGGTATTCGCAGCAAGCCTTACGTTAAGCAAGAAGGAACAAGTTCATGCGAAGCTGATTCTCGAACAAGAAGATCAGAACAATAGGAGATTTGCCTCCAACTTGGCCTGGGATACCTTTATTAGATAGACTCTTTTCTGTGTCAAAGAGAAAGAGTGGGTTCTCGCTCAATCAGCTCCTAGTTGGGGAGAGATAGGCCAAGCTCCGCACCTGGATATCAAAACTCTTGATTCAATTCATCTGCACCCTCGTCGCAAACAGCCCGACCTTGTATTCTCACTTTCTTTTTGTCCAATTCCGGGCACTGTCAGAACCGATTCTCTGATTCAATCCAATATCCCAAAGGCCGATGAGCCCAATAGCAAGACTGAACGAATGCTTCCTTCCTCGATTGCTGAGGCCAAAAGAGTACCTTTTTTTGTGCTTAGCTTGCCAGTTAGTGTTCGTTTTCGTATCAGTTTCTTCCTTTCTTTAGTGACTTCACCGAGGTTATGTAAATAGGCTCGACTGAAAGGAGAGGAAGTTTCGATTCGAACAGAGAGATGTCGGAAATTTGCTCTAGGGAAAGATAGAAGGGGCAGAGTATTCACAATCACGTGGGAAGTCTTCATTCTTAGTAGTGGAGTCCATATTCTTCCTTTAAAGCCTTTAGCCAGTAGGTAGCTACCTTTACTCGGTCTACTATAGAAGAGAGAAGCAAAGCAGCTACTGGAGACAGGACTTTACTTAGGGGTAGGCTTGAGAGCTGTCGTACGGGACCTAGGCACTTGCTAACGAACTTCTGGTTCTAAAATCTCAGTTGTTCCTGAGTAAAGTAACTAAGCAGTAGCTCTTAGGCATATGAAATGACTTCTCAGTTGAATAGAATAGATGCTTTCAGAGTCTTATGAGTAGCCAGCCTCACGTCCAATCCTTTGATCTCCTACTAGTAAGCGTAAGCGAAAGAGAAGGGCAAAACCAAAGACGCGAATCAATGTTACACCTTCAGACGCGACATCTAGCTAGCTACTTCTCTAAGACCGGAGTCAATAGCTGCGCTTATTCCTGAAACAGCGGAGAGTTTCACACGAAATTCTACAATCACTTGCATTCAAACTGATCAATGCTTTGCTACCGGGCTTCTAGTTGCCCTTTCTCTAACAGCTGAACTACCACCTTGCGCACTAAGGCCCCTCATAAGGCAGGACTGAATCGATAGTAGTTGTGTCCACTAGAGTGGTGAATGAAAAGCATCTTTTTCCTATTGCAAGAGTGCCTGCGGAGGCGCTTGCTTAGATGAGAGTGGAGTTCCTTCAGCTGGATTTCCTCTCGCTTTAGCTCGAGCATATTTCATAACCTCTTCTTTCTTTTCTTCTTAGCTTGATGCGGTAGGCGAAGAAGCCATCCAGTAGCAAGCGCTTGAGAATGAAGAGAAGGTAACTAGCCTTTCCAGCGAATGAGTAGGCGCTATCTAACTCAATCCGTGCTAAAAGGAAGGAATAGAAAAGCAAGCCTTGGGCATAATAGTCAGAGTAAGGGAAGGTCACTCCTGCTTTCAAGTGCTTTATCGTCAGGGTCTGTAGTAAGCACAGTAGCTGCTCTTAGTCAGACCAGTCACAGGGATATCTCGCTCAAAATGAAAGATATAAGAAAGACATTGCATTGATACTGAGACTGATAGCGAGCCGGAAGAGCACTGGATAGGGTCTCATCCCTGCTTCAACCAGAGATGGGGAGACGGCAGCCAGTCTTAGCTACAATCTCTGCCCTTACCGCTACGTGGGTATCTTCCTTTTCTCGTCTGAAAACGGAAGAGTCTTCGTCTCTTTTGGTTTGACATTAGAATGCCCTGCCCCTATTACAGAAGGAGCAGCTAAAGCAAACTGACATAGTGAAGAGGAAGGGCTTCTAAAGTTGGCTTTTTATAGACTGCTGGCTAAAAAGGGAGAGAGCTAAATGAATCGAAAATGTGAGCGGCGGGATGGGACTGTCAAATGGGTGAGGTACTTTTAGGGCCGTCTACATCGAGCTGTAGTACGACAGAAACCTGACCTTAAGCGCGAAAAGTTGCAGAAGCAGCGAAAGAAAGCATATCACCAGAGAAAGACATCAAAGAGCAGACCCCTAAGAAGGAAGGGAGTGGTTCGATTCCCTTTAGCGGGGCTTGGTAAAGCACATTTTGTGTAGTAAAAGAATCGGATAGACAGAAGCGAAACTCGAATTACACCATCAGGAGAAGGTATAAGCATTCCTCTTTGGGGTCGGCAGAAGCCTTCTCATCATTGACTGATCTCATCCTATCCGAAGCATTCCAGGTGTGATTTTTCAACGAAACTCAAGACGTCGTGACACACAATGGATCATAGGTTGCTCCTTTGAAGATCAGACCCAGGCTAGTTCTGTATGCTCTTTTTCCAATGCTGACATGTCAAATAGACAATGGATTCCTGGTTACTATAGAAAGCTTTCACCGTGTGACCACATCTCTTTTATGGGCAGAGGGCGGGCATAGAACAGAGCTTCAAGCTGGCATTACATCGATCCAGGTCTCAAAATCCTATAGTATAGGGACAGAGTGACAGCAAACAGAGATGAGGAGAAGGTGTCAAGTGTAATCATTGACTGAGCTGGACCAGGAACATCAATTAATTCCCCTAGCTACAAGAAGCAAAATCCAGCGGGGAAGAGCCATAGCGGGAGAAACCTCCCTTGCTGCTGCCAAGTTTCTTGATGTAGTTGCTTATCCTTCAATCCCATCTGTCTATTAGTGAAGGCTCCATCCCATCTTTCGAAGCTCGTGGAAAGAAAGTCAAGGTTGAAGACTACGTTTCTTTTCTTAAGCGGTAGAGAATTTCCTTTTTCCTAAAGGAGAGAACTCGGCTAGCTTTGAAGAGAAGACAGAGGGAAGCATGGGAACCCGGGCTTTGGAAACACTTTTGATAGGCAGAAAGGAGAAGTCCCCCGCGGAGAAGAATCTTTCAATACCCGGAAACTCCCAGTCAAAGATTCCAAGGGGAAAGTAGTCTATTCGGTGCGGGTCGGGTGATGAAGTTCACTCGTTAGAGCGAGGCCGATACGATTCTAAGAGAAGGATCTCAATCCAATCTTTCAGGGGAAGACTACTCTTCTTATTAGTCAATTCTCCTTTACTTTCATCCAGCAGTGGCGATAGAGATCGAGTTCGCAGCTCTCTCGTATGTTGTCGGAGGAGGGGCTAGTACTAGAATGGAAATATCCCCCAGCTGGGTCTATTTGAACAGCAGAAAAGACTGGATCTGAAACGAAAAAGCAGTCGAACGAACAAGTAGTCCTATCCCACTCAAATGCTTTGGGCATAGTTCATAGAAAGATTCATGCTAAGGACTAGCGCTCCGTTGCAGCACTCTCTCAAAGAAGACTTCCCCGATTTGGAAGCTAGGTGGGATAGTAAGGAAGGAGCAGTTTCTTTGAGTAGCTAGAACTTGAACAGTCAGGTTGCATCGGTGCCGGCAGAAATCCGACCATAAGTAGACAGACTTGAACATGAATAGAGAGGTGTCGTATAGCTCCTTTTTTCAAATGGGATAGTGCCACCTACGCCATGCGGCTACACCTCCGGATTTCTCTTCTCCGACTCCTTTCTATATTCAAAAAGAAAAAAGCTAGATAGGATATACCCTCTCTATAGACATATTCAAGCAAGAACAGACAGGAAAGCGAGTGAGCCTAGTTCTTTTTTGGTTTTGAGGACTCTGCATGCTAAAAATCCCTTACCAAAAGGCCGGCAGGGGCAAGTAAATAGAGCGACTTCTGTACTATTAATGAAGGAAGCCATATCTATTGATATAGAGAGTGATTCCAGGAAAGGGCAGATAACCTTAGCATCAGCAGGAGATAGAGAAGGGCGCTTGATAGGGAATGAGACCAGGGCTATTCTTTCTTTATCCACGGAAACAGCCTCTAAAAGAAAGAAGAGACAGGACAAGAACAGCTTGACTGTCCGATCCGCATACTCGAATCCGAGCAAAAAGCAGCTCAGCTCCAACGAATGAGCTCTATAACGCCGTTCGCCCTTTTCTGCCCAAAGGGTGGGAAGAGGAAAGGGCACAACCTGCCCGAACTCGCCTCTACTCCACAACGTATGGCTGATTGGGGTATCTGACGAAGTGGAAGAATGCCTTAGGCTGAGTAGAACCAATGATCTCGTCACCATCTTCTCGTCTATGGCTAGATTGCCATATTAGAAACTTCTCACCGTGGAACTGTGAAAAAAAATAGTGATCTAAGGATGGGCTCAAGTATCACTCAATTCTCAATTCTTTTTTTCGAGGTAACAAGAGTTGAAATTCAATGCCGATGCCGAGGGAAAAAAGGGGGGAATTTCTCTGGCTTTCACTGCACTGCCTAACTGCTCTGACTTCAATGACTTCACTGTTTTATCTGGCCTTGTAAAGAAGATTTTCACTGCTTTTCACTCAACTGCCATAACTTCACAGCTCTCAATTCAATTCACCCCACTGCCCCTTTCCCGAGAGAGTGAAGCATAGGCCAGCCCCTGTCCCGAATCAACCCTTACCGCTACGTGGGGCCGGGAAATTCTGAGAGAAATCCCGAAAAAGTCAGGTAATCTCAGTAATCGGTGCTACCCTTGCTTGAGGTAAGCCTTCACTGCAAAAGGGAATTCCAGTGAGCTATTGGATGAAGAATCTCTTCCCGGGGACAAACCATAGGCTAATGGCATGAATCTCTTTTCCAAGGGTTTCCACTGCCAGGAGCGGATTCGATTCCCGGGTTTGATCTATTTTCGGACATGGTGAAAGAAAATGTCACTGCAATCTGCATTACCGAAGCGCGCAAGTCAAGTAGAGGTGCGCAGTGGGTGGATCAATCTCTCTCTCCGGTGTAAGGAGAGAAGTTCCGATTGAATAAGTAATAAGTGTGGAGTTAAGCTATATAGCTGTGACATGGAGCCACTCAACTTCGGTAAGTGAATCCAAGCTCCTCCTTCATCATTCACATCTCTCTTTCTCATTCCCCGCTTGACATCTTTTCTCTCAATGGTACTCTGCTCATTCAGGAGAATTTGAAACACTTAGATCCCGATCGGCTTTTGCTACGGGTTTTTCAGGGTGGGTCCGGAGAGGAGAGTCGTTTACCTATATTCGAAGAGAATACCGCGAAATGTAAAGTTCGTCGGGCGAGTTTCCCGCTAGAAAGAGGTTTGCTGAAATAGGTTATCTAATCATGCAACTGAGACTAATAGCCCGCGGGTAACCAACGCCTAGTCCGTTGGGGGTATATGAAGTATACGAATGCCGATTATACAGATCATTCGGCGAATGGGAAGGATGGATCAGAAAGAGAAGCATTCGCCCATGTTCGAAGTGAGAGACTCGCAACCATGAATGAATTCGATCGATCAGCCTACCCGGCTTGGGGATAGGTCGGTTGTGGATAGAGAGGTAGGGATCACCGGATATGGAGAGCCTGGTAGATGTGTGCATTTGACTTATACCCATTTTCTATCTATGCTCCAAGCATTCTAGCGATTGCATTATGCTATTGGTGCTTCTTTCGGGAAAACAGGTTTCACCAGCCCGGATAAAGCACTTCTGGCTTTGGCTTTGCCTCATACCCGGTCTAACTGAAACTTGGAAATGCTAGCAAGGAGATTCCCCAATATCATGCTAAGAATAGCTAGGATTTCCAAAAGAAGATGCCATTCGGTTGATGAGAAAGAAAAAGGAATATCGAGAATTCGCGTGGCTGAAGCTGAAGCAGCTACTTTCGAAGTAACAGAAAGAAAAGCAACGACTGGAGTGGGAGAGTCAGAGTCGAAAAGAGGATTCCTCACTTCTTTCTCTCATTCAAAACCGTGCATGAGACTTTCACCTCGCACGGCTCCTAAGTGAGAAAAGAAAGAAGAGGTTCTTTTTTGACTTCCTCGCGTATGTAGAAGACCAAATCCATTCGATTTCTAAAAAGGATTCCTAATCCTTCACTTTTCGAGGAATCCTTCATCAGTGGTTGTGAATGACTGAATCAATCCTTTCGACCTTGGTTCCGTAGGAGCAAGTCAGAAAGATTGAGAAAGAGAACCATCTGATTCGTTCTCAATAGCCATGAGATGATCATCTTAGGGTGATCCTTTTGTGGATGCTCAAGTGAAGTTCAAAGAAAGATGTATCTCTTTCTAATCGCTTCGCTCTCGCCGAACCCTCCGGGTCTCCTCTTCGCTTCGCTATTCTATCTTCTTCGCTCTTCGCTCGAGCTCGTATCCTTCGCCTACCACGCGCCTCTTCGCTTCGCTCGCTTCACTAGCGCTCGCCTCTCCTTGTCAGTCTTCCCCTTCGGGGCACCTCTCCTTTCAGTCTTCGCCTCCTCTTCGACTGACGTCTCATCCTCTTCGCTTAACAGCTCGCCTCCCGGGGGTGAATCAAGGCTTCGGGCCCTCTCCTTAGTAGAAGTCGCTTCTTTCTTTTCTTCCCTTTGTCTCATCCGTCTTCTTTCTTGATGTTGATTCTCTATCAATTCCAGTAATGAACGACCAACCAGGATTCTGAGACGGGGGGTCTATTCAGTACTGTGAGGACTAGAGTTTGGTGCCGGGGGACAGTGCACTCTAGAACCTGGGTACGTGGACTGCTCCATTACCAATGACATGCTAGGTATAGCCCTTGTATCAACACTGGTAATGACGTATGCACTCGGGTGTCTGAGTGGACCCAACAGTACCTAAGAAGGATCTCAGGGTCATGATTCTCTGAAGTACTACATCCAAGGTACATTCAGTTAGTGTGTGAGGCGAGGGCTCTACCCATACTTCTTCAGTGTACAAAGTGTACAAGTCTATCGTTCGCTACTTGTCTGATCTCCCCGACGAGTCCGCGCTCCGAGTCAAGTTCTGTTCTTCAGTTGTGAGTTCGTTCGCTCTCCTAGTGTACAAGTCAAGTGCCAACTCAGCGTTTCGAGTATGGGCCATACACTCAAGATCTCCACTGGTACCTCACTACGGAAATAGAGGAGGATCAACTGGCCTTTCACAAGGCAAGTAAGGAGCAGAGACTGTCATAGGGTCCGAGTAGCACTTGTGATCGGTATATGTGAACAGGAACGGTTTGGTCCTCCTGGGACATAAGGTGAGAGGAAGGAAGTAATTAGCGGGACTCACTGAGTGTATGAAGTACTCATTAGTACTCAATAGCCAACGTTTGTCAGGATCGTGGTATAAGAGGACCTAATCTCAATACGGAGAGGGCTCTCAGAGAGTTGGTATTGTGTCCTGGGGCTCACTACTGTAGCCTTTGACTCGGGTCAGACTATCTGGACAGTACTTTGAGGCCATAAGAAGTAGGGCTTGAAAGTGTGTCCATACTCTCTAAGTCAGCATATACCCTTGTATACGGGTGAAGCCCATCAGTACGTGTGAATACTGAGAAGGTACCTTTTCTGTTATGAAGTCGTATGCGCCCTCAACATTGTGTTTACGAGGTGACCCGAATGGCGACCCGAATGGGTCGATGAGCTTTACCCCGGGAGATGAGCCATAGGCGACTGAAAGGAGGAGCCTGGCACGGATAAAGGCGATACGAAAGGAAGATATGAGCCGAAGGGGAAGAGTTGTAGAGGATCGAGCGTAAGCGAGAGGAGTCAGATTACCCTAGGATTGGGGCGGGGGTAGGTGAGTGCTACACCTGTTGATTGGTTGAGTCAATGTGCGTACGTGCATTTACCAGAGCCCTGTAACGAGGATACTTTGAGGGTCAGAGCTGAATGAGTAGTGACATGTGGGTACTCTCTACACCGTCCCCCCTTCTTAGTAGACCTGGAAGGCATGCTGACTTCTACCCCCTGACCACGTGGTCCATATACTGCTACTCCCAGCAGACACAGCATAGAACCTTGACTTATTGCCTATCAATATAGGTGAGGCTATCAGAAGTACGGATCGAGTCACTTGTCTTTTCCCCTTGCCACAACAATGAAAGATGTAACAAGATATCAGGCCACTTCTCAAGTGTCCTCTATACGCTATTCAGTGTCACGTGACCAGTATACCTCTTCTCTTTAGGAGTAGAAGCAAGTACTCGGCATGGGACTAGTCAGCACCGTGCATCATCTCATTACCTCTTCTATGTAGGTACCATACTGAACCTCTTCTATGTAGGTACCGTACTGAGTGGCTTCACCTAATGAAGTGTTCATATGAGCTACGTGGTCGGGATGGTAGATAGACATATGGTGCTTACTAGTCTGCCAATGAGACTGGCCCGATGCCTGATGGTCTTTCCCGGGCCTTCCACCTATATACATCATGTTTCATAGATGCACTTCTGAAGGGCCTACCTTCTGAGTACAGTCTGATCAGACGGACTAGAGTGACATGCTCGATCGCCTCTTTCAATGACTGAGTACTAGTATATGTCACTGACCCTCGGATGGTACCTATAGTCAGTCCTCAATGACGGAGTCCATACCCACATACATGAGGAGTTCTCAGTCATACTTCCCCTCACTTGGAACATATACTAGGCCTACTGAAGCATAAGACTGACTCAGTCAATCCTTAGTCTCTCCCCTACCTTCCGGGAATCTCCCTACAGATCCTCCTATCCCTTACCACAAGACTGGGCTACACCAGAAGACATCGTGTTCCAAGTGACTCTTGTAGTCACTTTAGCAATCATATTCACACCCCTAAGGGTGACAATTAGGGTACTAGATCCCTCTAAACAGATGCCTGAGATGATTCAGTCCCTCTAGTACTTCAATTCTGACCTAGTCACACTGATTACCTGTACTACAGTCCTTCCCAATAGGACGTATGGGAACTCAGTGTCACTCTAACCACTTTCAAATACGTACCCCTATATCCCAAGTACAGATGTCCTATCAATCGGGATCCAGTCAAGGTCCCTAACCAGAGTGCAAAAAGGAGCTACTTGAGAGTTGACAAAGCGCATAAGTTCTCAGGGAATCACCAAGTACATATATAGACCCGGGTCTAGATGCACATTCAAGACTTGATATTAGA
This sequence comes from Dactylorhiza incarnata, assembly GCA_033032865.1. Lineage (NCBI taxonomy): Eukaryota > Viridiplantae > Streptophyta > Magnoliopsida > Asparagales > Orchidaceae > Dactylorhiza > Dactylorhiza incarnata. Next base: position 171,276 of record JAWHQI010000833.1, read on the forward strand.
TACCTCGCTACGAATAGGAGTGCTTATTGAAACTAGGCCCATTCCACCCTTGCGGTCCGTTACATTCACAGTCATATACTAGGCCTGTGAATTGGTCTCGTATTCCTGACAGATTCCATGTACCTTAAGCTACTACTGCATGAGTAGATCATACATAGTGCACCAATGTAGGGACCATAGAAATTCCCATGATGACTTTCCCATACCCTAGGGATTGCTATTTATGCAAGTTCGACCGAACTACTAGTAGAGCCAGCCTGATGGCCAAAGATTGAAAATGAGGACTCTCAGACTGCCTCATATGCCTCTCAAGTTCCTATATGGTGAACTCGTACCCTTGTATGTACCATATGGTTGATCAGTACAGTCCGACCAATTAGCCTTTATCCCCTATAGTACCTATGTTCTATTTACTAATTAATATGAGATCTACATTCTAGCATGTCTACTTCTGGGAGAAGCATTCAACCATATGGGCTGCACGGTGAAGAAGCGTCCAGTGGTACCACGTGCACCTGACAGAAGGAAGGGATGAAAGGGCTTATGTAGACTCAACTACTAGAGACCCAACTTATCCTCAAACTGCAATTTCATACCCGCCTCATACCTGTGAGCGTAAAGGAAGCTGAGTAGAACGAGTCATATGGGAAGGAGTCATATAGTGGACTGAGATGAGTGGACCTGAGAAAGGTACTCATATACGCCTGAGTAAGAAGGATCTATGGGTGAATCTCCACTAGTTGAGCACTCACTACAGTGCAGAACTCTCTTCTACTAGTTCATACAGTCTGATCAAGGAAGGTATACAAAGTGAGAAGGTCCAAACTAATACGTGAAGGGTGAGTATTCAGAAGGCTCAGGAATGAGACTCAATGGCCAGTGTCTAAGTGACGCCTCGAAGCCCTAGACTTCCTATTCAATGTCAACCCAATCTCTTGAATGGACCATGCATTTTCCCGTTCGATGACCAATCTCATCACACTAGTCCATGACAGTAGGACTAGCAAATGCCGAACTGTTCTGGCTTAGACTGACTCTGTGGTAATAGCAGGACCCTCCTACCTAATATAGGAGTTTGACCCATGTTCCAGTTCTCCTGAGTTCACTCAAGAATCTTCTCTTAGGGTATGGAGTAGGTTGGGGAATTGGACCCGCTTAGAAAGGGCTATACTGGTGAGTAAGCTCAGTGGGTGTATATGGAAGGAGACATGTTAATGTGGATAGGAAAGACCACATGGCATGAGAAAGAGCTCTCTCTTTCTGTAGGCTCGTATAGGATTGAGTGTCTTGAGACCAGTATGCGCTTTGTCCCAGACGTACCGCCCTCCTGCAATTCCCTATCTTCATAGAGCTCGCACAGAAGAGAAGAAGTGACGTACAGATTCTGTGAATGTACGGATCAGAAGATTCCTCTTCTTCTTAGTCCAACAGTCAAATATAGACTCATATGTGGCTTCAGTGCATGCTAGACTTCTTCTTCCTTCTCCTAGCCTAGTACCTTTGACTTGTCAATAACTGCTTCTCAATGCGCGTACGTATTCTCTTTAGGCCTCAACATCTCTTTCTAACTACCTCTTGTTGATCAAAGGCCACTGGTAACAGTCTCTAGACAAGTCTTGATATCCTTTCGTAGCCGTACTAGGAGAAGGAAGTCTATCAATTGGCCTACTCCCATACTGCAAGGGATAGCATCCAAGGACGTATTAGCTCCAAATGCTTTCTCAGGTCAAGAATCTTGAGCTAGGACCAATTCACCACCAATATGAGCATATCGGTGATTACCAGTTCCTATGATTCGAATACACATCAGCTCCACTGTTATCCGCTACATTCAAAAGGGTATGAGGTTGAATCATATCATTTTTCTTTGAATCTCTTCTTTCAATGTCAGGGAAAAAAGAAAGATTGTCTGTCCAGAGATAAAGAAACCCGCGGTTTGTTTTTGAATTCTCAATACTCCTTGACTTTTGTTTACCTATCCTGAAAGAACAAATTGAGTTCGTATAGGCATTTTGCATGCAGCTATGGAAATAGCTGCTTTGGCTACAGTTTCTGATACTCCACTCATTTCAGAAAGTCTTCGGCCCGGTTTCACAACGGATACCCAATATTCGGGGGATCCCTTGCCCGAATACGTGTTTCCGTAGGTCTTACTGTAAAAGGTTTGTCGGGAAAGATACGTACCCAGATCTTTCCACCACGACGCGCATATCGTGTCATTGCTCTTCGCCCTGCTTCTATTTGTCTAGCTGTGATCCAAGCAGGTTCAAGTGCCTGAAGAGCGTATCTGCCAAAACAAAGATGCTTGCCTCGGCAAGCGCTTCGCGCCTTCATTCTACCTCTATGTTGTTGACGAAATCTGGTTCTTTTGGGGTTCTAGTTGATGGTTGTTTCTGAATTCCATCTCTACTGCAGAGCCGGACATGAGAGTTTCTTCTCATCCAGCTCCTCGCGAATGAAATGATTCAAGAATCTTACATATATACATGTCTTTCTGTATTTCATTCTATCAAAAAAAGAGACTAATTTTCATTTTGTTACTGTTCTATAGGGAGCTATATATATAAGTAGATAACTGGGGGGGCATGTTTGTTTCTATTTGTTTCTTTCTTTTATCAATAGAAAATTTGAAAAAGTCTTTGACTTTACAACAGACATACGTATACGTTGAGCTAACACTTTTGCTTCTTTATCCGATTTCTCCGAATTTTCGTTTTTTCTCATATCATAAAAGAAAGTTCTCCCCCGCCAATGAATGATCAGTGTCTAGGTGAAGTATAGTCTAAGATAAGTAAGAAAAGTCTCAGTCTTAGTATACTAGAAAAAGAAAAGACTATACCTATACTCTGACTCTAAGATAAAGACTCTTCAGTCTAAATACTATGAAGATAAGACTTTTCACATGAAGACTGAGTAGAACGACTAACGACGAGATTTCTTATCGTTTCTCGCATGTCTCACTTTCGTGAGAGTAGGTGCGAATTCTCCCAATTTGTGACCGACCGATCTGTTATAGAAATAGGTAAATGTTCCTTTCCATTATGAATAGCGATTGTATGGCCAATCATTGTGGGTATAATGGTAGATGCCCGAGACCAAGTCACTATTCTTTCTTTCTCCTCCCTCATGTTGAGTTTTTCAATTTTTCCCGAGAAATGATTAGCTACAAAAGTGTTTTTTTTTAGTGAACGTGTCTTTAGGATATGTCAAGCACTTCGCTTCGCTCGCCTTTTTTTTTTACATTTTTGAAATTGGCATTCTATGTCCAATATCTCGATCTTCATCTTCAGTATGAGGGTAAGAAGAAAGACAATAATGATGAATGGAAAAAAGAGAAAATCCTTTAGCTAGATAAGGGAAGGGTGTGACTCAGTAAGGAAGTGCTGCTCAGGTCAAGCCTTTTTGTAAGGGATTGGGAGAACATAGAATTGGTAATTGGGCTCTGCTTGCTTGGTTGATGAATAGGTGAGCGCATGCGTTGATGTCCCCACCGACCCGGTCGATGGCAAGCTTTAGCTTAGCTGGCTAGCTGAACAGAACATGGGTGAATGGGCTCTGAAGGTTCCCACCAGCTTTGGCTGCCCTGGGCTTCAAGGATGAGAGTAGCCAACCACAAGGATGTTCTTTCCAATGTGAGAAAAAGTAGTGAAAGAGCTCACTAACGCTTCGTTATCGCTTGCACGCGCCGAAAGTGTTAGAACTCTTGCTCCTACTCAACTATACGCACCATCTGATATTGCTAGGCCCCACCACACTGAATGATGAACCACCAGGTGAGTGCTGAATGGATGCTCGACAGTCTTTCTTCTATTACGATTCTATTCTCGTCATGATCTATTCACGTCTTCGTCTTTGCCCCGTTTGCTGAGAACCAAAGCTAGCAACCTCAGTCTTTGGAAAGGAGAGGTGTGAAAGCCACTCGACTTGAAAGGAAAGAAAGAGAACCTTTGGCGTGCCGAACTTCCTCTTTCCCTCCGATCTGGGGGCTAGCTTTATCCTCGGGAAAAGTCAAGGAATTTGGATTGCCCTATCCCGAGCTAGCCTAGAACCCTAAAACCCACTTGCCTCTTTGGCTCATAGAGAAAGCCTATTCTAGGATTCAGCCATATACGATATTCCCAGTCTTTTAGGATAGAAACATATAGCGACGCTACGCGCCTCCTGTTACACAGGTGACAAGGGAACCGGGGAGGAAAAAACTTCAAGTAGATCGATCTCACAATGGAACCAAAGAAGGAGTAGGAATCTGGCTAACAAAAGCTAGGGTAGACGAGTTTACGAGTCTACTATTTGTTCTTTGTATAGGGTCCTAATCAAAAGAAATCCTGAAAAGCCAAGGTTCTTACCTAGTGCTATATATAATAGCTCAACTTTCTTGTAATTGTCTATTTGAGCTATGAGCTATTCCCCTCCTGGGACAATGGAAAGACCCTAGAAACGACTCCTACACCTCCTGTCCGGGACATTCAGGACATAGCAGGTTGGGTTGTGGTGCTCTCTTTGGACGTCTACTTAGCGTAATCACGAAGAGAAAACCTTCGAGTCATCGCTATCGCTCGCCTTCTTTCCTGGCTTGCTTGCTTGAAAGAGTACTTCTTTACAGGCCTCTTATTAGAAGACTTCCTGTCAGAGCTTTCGCTTGTCCCGCCGACATGGCTACCTCATCGCGCACTCGTGCTGGAAGAAGACTGTCCGAGTGCTGTTTAGCTTCTCTGCTGACGTACCTTCTTCTGACTAGTTCGCCTTTCCCTTCCTTCCCGTGTACTCAACTTCAGCTTCAGAATCAATCCTCTAATATACCCTACGTGGGTGCGATCCGTATCCAATCAAAGAGAATCAGGCGAGCGAAGCGAAGTTCATAGGTAAGAAGAAAATGGATTGAATTACTCTTTTCTAGTTTGTCAGGCAAAGGTTCTCGCTGTGCCTACTCTTCTTCTTATGTCACTGTATAATGAGAACTGTGAACTATCTGCTTCAAGCCATATCAGCTGTTTATCTGTTTCATCACAAATGAACATAGATGCATTTTCAACTGTGATTGCTAACTAATTACCTTCCATGACTCCCAAATCTACCCTATAGGGATTCCTGAAACTATCAAAAAATGGCTTTCTGCCTAGGATCTCTTGAAACTGGTTGACTTTGAAGTCAAACCTTCCCTACTCACTGAAAAGACTTCACTGGCGTTCGCCTTTCTTTTGCTCACCGGTTTAGTTGTGGTGATTCCACCTCTTCCTTCTTATTGATAGCAAATGGCCTATCGAGAAGAGAAAGAGAATTGCTAGTTTCGGGTATCTTTCTTGTTCAAATAAAGCAAGTGGACTCTATATTACTTTGCTAACAAGAGCGCTTTCTAGAATTTGGGTCTGGGGCTTGTTTTCAGGCTTCCCTATCTGATGATTAGAATGTTGCCTGAACTGATAGAATCACCGATGTTGGTGCTCTTGTCGGAGTAGCTACTCTTGGTGCTTTTGTAAAGGCATAGCGTAAGGAAGCTCCTGCACTCTTTCTTCTTATTACCGCTGCTATAGAATAAGCTGTTGGGACTGAGTTCTTTTTTCTTGTGAAAGAAAGCTGTTGTCGGCGTAAATGGTCTTAGCATGGTTAGCACTTTCCTCTTCTTTAGCTACGACGAATGCGCTCTTAGTAAGTGCCTCGGGAATAGGCTTTGAGGGAATGATTCTCTTCTATTACATTACTCTTTCCCTACGAAAACAAAAACACTTTTCGACCTTGATGTTCAATCAGCGACAAAGATCAATGATAAAGAACAAATGGTTCTGATCATGGATTGAATTCCATTTTTCGTTTTTTTCACTCAGCTCTCGGGACTGTCAGCCGAAGAGAGCCAACTTGCTAGTCTTTCTGCGATCGAAATTCTTTGTGATGCACGAGAATCAGCAAACCTTCCTTTAGAATAAGACAGCAAGGTAGATGCAATCCTCTCCTGTAACACCTATTAGAATAGGGTGAAATTCCGAAGAGAAAAATTCTCGCTAGTTCGGGAAGCTCTCGAAACTGAGAGTGCGAAGTCACAAGCTGATGAGCAATATGTTTCAAAAAGGCGCGTAGCGATAGCTATCAAGCTGAAACTTGAACTCGAGCCGAAAGGAACCGACTGCCAACCACGCTTCGCATTATTACAAAGATAACCAACGTACCCATTCCTTTGATCTATCGCTTGTAAAGCATACCAGGTAGTTCTCTAAGCACCGGTTCACCTTCTTGGTCTGGCCGGGGTTGGATTTGTCTTGCAGGTTTTCCTCCACGCTGCGGGAATTGAAGAATCCTTCACTGTAAATAGAGTTTTTTACTTATTAGGAATAGTTTCCTCAAATTGTGAAAAGGGTAAAATAGAAAGAGAAAGGGATTCTATTGCTTGATTGTTCTCGAATCCACTGAATAAGGCCATTCAAGCATCTATCTAGCATATAGCATAGGGCCGGGAAGGGATTGTGCACTGGAATCAATAGCAATAGTAGACACGACAAAAACAGAATCGAAAGAAGGAATAGGAAAGCTCACCCATATGAGCTAATTTCCATGTTGGTAGAGGTGACAGACTGGCCTAATTCATAAAGACTCCTATTGAATCCCGGAGCACTCTTTCTATTCGCTCTAGCCAGGCTTTCATCATCCTATATGAAGCTCCGAGATGACAAATCTTCTTCTTTCTCTTTAGCTCTTCTCTGAAAAGGGGAAGCTACTATACGGAGGATAGGAAGAGGGCTAAGCATGTCTCTTGAGGGAGGTGGCAAACGGTTTGCCCTAGGAAACTACGCGAGCCCCTATTGGTCGATGGCGCTTCTTCGCCAGATAGGCACCACAACTCGACCTCTTGATTTGCAGCAATGTTGTCTTCTCGTACGACCTCAAGTCTGTTCAGGTGGCCAGTGTACTATCTGTTTGAAGTGATGCAACATTGCTTTGACCGACGACTCCGCTCCTACCACTGGTTCTGATTGCATTGGTCCTTCGTGTCTTGAGGTTTTTCTTCAAGGTCTCAAGGCTTGATTCCTTGGACACTTCGTATCCGTGATGGGAAGTTATGTAACTCAAAGTTAGATTCCTTAATGCACATAAGGCGGGCACTCCTGCACAACACGCACCGTCTGAATAAGATAAGAAAGAAATCGTTTAGAGGCACTTTCCAAAGAATCTAAAGGTAAGTCCTTTTTTCATCACATCTTTTTCCTACGACATCAGGCTCCTTGAAAGCCTTTAGGGAAAAGCCCGTTTTCCAGCATTTCATTTCTACGGACCCCTTCTTTTTCAGGCAAGATAGCGCTCTTCTCCCGAAGTGGATAGCGGAGAAAACTGCTGTAAAAGGTGCCTTCCTTCCCTTTCAAATGCTTCTCTCTGGCTTTCTTTCTATATACGAAACATGACTCCCTCCCCTTCTGAATGTTGATATATGATATTCTCAGTGATTGGGGATCCTTTTTGCTCTCATTCGTTAGAACAAGTCAGCCAGGCCACAATTCATTGGTCTGAATTCTTCTATTCTCTTCATTCCCCAATAGATCACCACGCCCTTGGTACCCAAATTGTCTGAGGTTGTGGCAACTTGGTATGTTAGGGTATATAAAGGATCATCACATCCGGCTGTTAGCTCTCAATCAGGTAGGGTTTATGACTTCGCTTTTCGACTCATGGATTCATTCGCATCCGCTATACAAAATGAGTATATCGGTAAACAGGAGGCGCGTAGCGGTCGATAGATGCGGTGCTAAAGTCGCACTTCTCTTAATGAGTCTGTCTATTCGAGCAAAGCAAAAAAGGCCCTCTCTTGGAAAGAGCGATCCTCAGAAATTGCGTACGTATAGAAAAAAGATTCACTCTCGATAATCCTCTTTCTACTTGATACAAAAAAACAAGACATTCTAGTCAAAAAAGTACACCCCATATACGGTGACTCTTTAGGGGAAAGAAACATCCTTAAAGTACAGAAGAAAAGCTGAGAAAGATGATTGACCGGATACCTATGGTAAGTAGGGCCTTTGCGGTCTTACCTGCAGTGAGCTCACAATCCGATTCCTCGGTTGGTACTTAGGATTAGGATGAGTCACGATTCCCACCTTGACCAGCTCGGAAACCTATCTTGACCACTAAGCCAAGCCCAAGAAAGAGAGGTTTGGAAGATTAGAGTAGAACCGGTTTCGCTAACCAAATTGATGTTTTTTCTGAGCGCAGGGAGCGTGTGCTATGAAACCTGCAGAGCAATTCACCAATAAGAGTCAATGAATCAGTGGGAGCTCTTTCTGAGGAGATAGCGTGTCGAGTTGGTTCTCATTCTATATGCCCTATGGCAACGCGTGCACTAGTCATTACGCTTATTTATACCTATCTGATTCCACTCTTTTGAGTTGTGAACCATATCACAGAGCGCAAATACCTTCGTATATTAGAGAATACCCCCATCTATGTTCGAAGGTCTAGAGAGTGCCCGAAGATCCTCTGTCCTGTCTTGTAGGTTCGACTTGTTAGTTTTCACCGACCTTGCTTTTTGCTATTGTTGAATCGACCTTTTACTCGTCAGTCGCTGTGAATAAGAATGGTCAGCAAAATTTGATTTCAAGTCAGTGCACTAATAGAAGTTGAGGCTTAAGGACAAGCAAAGAACATAGTTTCACTGGAATTTCATGCAAACTGTGAATATCGATAATGCAAGGAGAAGAGAACCCTGCAGTTCCGGTCCTTGTCTAACATCTGGATGCAGAGCAGAGGTTTGAAGAAAGCCTGATTCTTCACTTCCAAACACTGCTTTGACTCTTCCCTACGTTGATCGGCCCTGAAAGTGCAGCAGTATGAAAGAAATGCTTTCGGCGCACAGGATTAGCTGAAAAATGACTTTTGAGGGACCGCTCAAGGGTGCTTCTCACGTCTTACTATCTCCTCTAATCTCTCACTATGCTGAGTTCAATCAAGCTAAGAACTAGTCGACCTCCTTCCCCCGTCACGACGTCATTTTCTTTCAGTCCTTTTCGAGCTAGCATAGCAGCTGATATGGAAAAGCCTTTCTCAATTCAACCGATTCTCGTTCTCGAAAAACCAATCGTCCAATGTTGTTAGCCAGTGTACATGAAAAGAGGCTGGAACATCACTTGATGAAAGGGTTGATCAAGAGACCAAAGCCAGTGAGTTTGCGTACTCGAGTGAGGCGCCAAAGGCGCTGAGCCGATAGGCGAAGAGTACTACGTACATGAGCCGCTAGGCGAAGAGGCCCGGCGCTGAGCCGATAGGCGAAGAGTACTACGTAGGTGAGTCACGATAGTGACTCAGAGGCCCGGCGCTGAGCCGATAGGCGAAGGCCCCAAAGGGGACGAAGGAGACGTAAGTCGGTGAGCCGATAGGGAAGTCGGTGAGCCGATTAGGCGAACAGTCCAAGACCCTTGCGCCTACCCCGTAGTCGGTCGAAACGAATGTAGAAAATTCTCTTTTTTATCTTCCCTATGGTTTTGCCTTTTTCTCTTCGCCTATCGGCTCCCCCGCCCATTCGGGCGGCCTGAATGAGGTCAATTGAAAATGAGATTTTTTTCGATTTCCCGTGTTTTTGGGCATAACCTCTTTTTCCCTCGTGAGGTGAAATCTCAAATGAGATTTTTTTCGATTTCCCGTGTTTTTGGGCATAACCTCTTTTTCCCTCATGAAGGGTCCATAAAAAATGATCTTTTTTATCTCGCCTATGGCAAAAGTTCATTTTGCCATTTTCCCTTATGAAGGGTCCATAAAAAATTCTATTTTTTATCTCGCCGATAGCAAAAGTTCATTTTTTCAACGCTTTTCAATGTTTTTTGAGTCAAACCTCAAGAAGGAAATTCTCTGTCGCTCCGCGCCTCACGACCTCGCCTATGGTTTTGCCATTCTCTCCTCGCCTATCGGCTCACGACCCTCCTCGGGTCGCCTCATGAAGGGTCAATCGAAAATGAGGGTTTTGGTTGACTCTAACCTCGGCTTCTTCATTCAGTGAAATAGAAAAGAGCTCTTTTTTCTCCTTTCCCTATGGCAAAAGTGCATTTTTCCATTTTCTCTTCGCCTCTCTTTCCTCATCCTCTGTTCGCCTCTCTTTCTATAAGCTCATAGCAACAAGTCTCTTTTGTCCTGTTCGCAGCAACGCTGCTCATTCTCAGCTTCACGACTAAAAGCTGTTAGCCTATCGGTGAAACCGAGTTGAATATATCTATTCCCCAATAGATCACGATGTTGGACACGGCCCCCTGGGAAAAATCCTTCCCTGACCACTGCCTATAGAAAAAAAGCTCCTTACCCGCATCTTTCCCTCACTAGGTCTGGCACGAATCATACCTCGTTTCCAATAGAATATACAAAACGAGACGAGACTAGTGATTTGTTGGTTCAGATGTCTCTTTCCTTCTTCTAATTGTCAAGAATGATATTGCTTGCCAAGAGATTGAGTAAAGGTGATCTCTCGTCAACCAGTCGATGATATGGGTCGTCGCATGGCGGCTTTTGTCGACACTGTTCATGAAGACATGTATCGACTTATAACCCGTTATGTTCCCCTGATAGGACGCATTCCTCTTCATCAAGGGATGTCGTTTGAACACCAACCTTCCAGGCTCTTCCAAGCGGGGGTTATAACTAAACTGGCCATAGTTCGTCATCTCAAAGAAAAGAGAAAAGAGTTTCAGATTCAATGAGCTAGTGATATGCTTCACACATTCAAGTCTCAAGTTTCAGGATCCGCTACCAGGGCTGCCTTATCATCATCCTATACTCTGAATCCCAGCCTCACCTACTATCTCCGAATTCTCCTTGGGTTCTCCCTATTCTTGAGAGACTTGCTAGCTCTTCAACTAGTTGAGTGGGCTTCACTTTCCTCTTTCTATCCGACAGCAGATGATTCGCGAAAGCGGGAAAGGAAAGAAGAAGAGGTTGGGATATGCTTTTGCTAAGTGTTAATCTAGTTTGAGAAAGCTTCTAAGGGCACCCTGGATTTGGACATCAAAGGAATATCCTTCACTATTTGATTGAATATAGAACTGAATTCTGGAACCAACCTATTCTCTTCATTGATTTCCTTTTCTCATAGGAATCTCTGAAATAGAGAGTTCTTTATGAGTTTCGATTCTTCTCTTTGAAAGTGCTTGAAAGCCGTCCTTAGAATCTAGATGTTCAGGGGCGCTCAGACGGAGCAAAAAGACGATCTTTGTCACGATCACTCGAACTCAACCGGACAACGGAGCCTATCTATTCGATCAGTCCTACGTCGGACAGAAGGAGCGTCGCGATGAGGCAATTACTGAGCTGAGTCGCGATAGCGGCTAATACTATAGCTCTTCGCTACGCGCCTCACTATCGTATCGGGAACAGACAAAGAAACATTCTATGAGATTTCATCAAAGACCAAGACAAAGCTAGCTGTTCGAAAACGTCCTATGATAGGCAAAGACTAGAAAGATTCTTTCTCGTGCGGAGTCTACGACCATTGCTTCCTTGACGGGATGAGACCTCCATGAGATTTCGAAGCTAAGATGCTTTCTCAGAGAAGAAAGTTCTGTCGTCTTCTTCTTCTAGGCGAAGAGGATGACGAGGTTCTTCTTTCTAGTCAGGCTTTGAAGGTTTTCCGTTAGGCGAACAGTCTTTCTAGGTTTATAGACAGGCGAATGGCACGATACGGGGCTGAGCCGCGTAGCGAGGCGAACAGCCTCAAAGGAAACTTCCGTTGGTCTAGTCAACCGGGTCCTACTTCCTTGAGCAATGAAGCGGTTAAGTAGTCGAGGGTTTTCGACATCGCATTCAAGGCTTAGGGAAGCATCGAGTGAGAACTGGATTGAAAGCATTCCCATGGACTAAGTCCAAATTCAATCAAACACACTAGGGGAAATGACTCAACTGGAATCGTCTTGAATTTCATGAGATTTGTTTCGGCCTTTGCTTGTCCATTAAACCCCCTATTGATTTGTTTTTGACGGCTCTGTTGGCCTTTGTGCTCCCCCTTCCAACCAACTAGGTTGATTATCTAAGATAGAGAGTTCCCCTCCCTGACGATCTTCTTTTCAGGCATGATAGTTCAGTCTCTTCTTTATGTTCTATCAATCCTCGGGGAAGGAACTAATCTCACCGGGTTCAGTAAATGAGAAAGTGGGGACAGACCTCTAACAACTACCCCCTGGCAGGGAATTCAAGACCATCCGCGGACTATCTTGAGAGAAGAAGATATCCGAGACAAGGAAGAAGAAAGTGGGGATGGGCTCTCTCTCACGCTGACGAGATCTCAATCAATAGAAAGCTCTCATTCTGTGATGGTCCACTTCCCTTTTCTATCTAAGGCGATTGCCTGAATACCTTCAAGGGGATTGGAGTTGATGCCGCTTTTCTTTGCTAGTCCTAAGCGTGCCTGTGGCCTAATTGTTCCAGATCTATAAGGATCTGTTAGTTGGGAGTTCGAGGGTTATGGATCTGTTCAAGTTGGAATGCTCAACCCCGGGTCTCTCGGCCGAAAAGAAAGTCTCACTTCTACAAGAAATTTATAGAATGATGAATATCATTCATAGGAAGATTCTCTTTTTTCTCATTGAGATTTTGTGATCGGTTTTCCCGACTCAAAGGAGGAAAGGAAGAATGATGGTTAGAGTAGAGAGGGTGGCAGGCAATCAAAGAAATAGAGAAAGACCTCAACAGGGAAGGCCCCGAGCCAATCAATCAGCGTTGATAAGGCGTTCTTAAAGAAAACCGTTTTGACTTCAACAACTTTAGCTGTAGAATACGTTTCTAAGCTAGCATCATACACAACCGAAAGAAAAGCCTCAAGCCCCTATCTGCGTTCGCCTCTTTCCTCATCCTCTGTTCGCCTCTCTTTCCTCAGCGCCTTTGGAGACTTTCGTCCTCTTCGGGTCGCCAGATATCCTGACTAGTTTCTTCTTCTCATTCAGTGAACTCGCTTTGAAATGAGGAAAAGAAGAACTCATTTCATGGAGCAGATGCTCTTGTATACGAGATTAATGATCAATCCAATCACGTCAACCACCAGTTGAACGAGGCTCCACTGAAATCAATCCTAGATATTTGAGTTGTTTAGAAGGAGAGCGCGTATCGGCGAAGTATGTTAGGCGAAGAGTATGAAAGAGCTGAGCAAAGTAGCGTAGCAGCGAACAGGTGATACCGGCTGTAAGGCTCGCAGAGGCCGGCCCAACACAATAGCTGAGGACCTCCCCAAAATGGAATCAAAAAACATTGAAAAGCGTTGAAAAAAACCATAGGCGACCCGAGTTTACGAGGGTCGTAAGCTGGTTGGGAGAAAAAATCAAATTTGATAACTTAACTTCCTCTTCGCCTATCGGCTCACCGCCCCGGGGATGAAACCTGTTCGCCTCTCTTTTTATAAGCTCGGTCAAGGGTCGGCTCCTTCTTCGCCGACTACCACCTTACCGCTTGTTCGCCTTTTTATATAAGCTCACCTCTTTCTTCACATACTTCGAGCTTCGCCTTACCTACATTTGTCAGCTACTTCGTCCTCACACTGACTATCACCATTTCACCGCCAGTCCCTACGCGAGAGGGAGGACTGGAAAAACAACTCCCACTGGAATTGGGTATTCCTACTAGACATCAGCAAACATTCCCCGACGAAGAAGGTCTGCCTTTTGGCAGGCGAACGGGCGATAACGTAAGTCGAAGAGGACATAGCTCAACAACAACTAATATTGTATTGTATACACAGTATATCATCTCACCCTTGCTGCATAAAGAACCTCGTCATACTCTGAGCCTATTTCTAAGGTCCCCCCGTACAGTTCGCCGCGTAGCAACTCGTTATCAAAACCTTTCGGACTCCACCCCGAGTAGTCCTCTCAAAGTAGCGTAGCTGCGAACAGGACGAATTCTTCTTCACCGATAGGCTAACAACAGGGTTGGCTTTGACTCGTTAGAGTTCATTTCCCCGCTCAAGCTTTCAAAGAGCGGAGTCGTTGTCGTAAGAACCGGGAACTGGCTCTAGCCTAGCGTATCCTGTCCGTGACACGCGCGGACTCTTCTATTCGTTCGTCACTCCACCAAAGCATATGGTATGGATTGGGACGGTTGTGTTTTATGCTGACTCATAGCTGAGCTGCTATGTTTTTTTGATTTTGTTCGTAATTTTTAGTAGGAGCTCTAACTCTTGCAGTTGCCCTTTCCTCTACTAGATGTCACCTTCTTGATTCACCTGCGTTCAAAGACGACCACAACGAGGCTGACAATGATCACCAGAAACCAACGAGCAGTGCAATTGGAGATAGTTGAAGAAATCTCATTGTTTTCTTTCTAGTTGAAGTTCCAGTCTCAGTTGCTACGTGGACGTTGATCTAGTTATCCTAAGAACGCTACGCTTGCTCCGTAGCTACCGCATCTACGCAAACTTGGTGGTCTAAGCTCTTTCGGTTTAGTAGGTAGGGTGGGTGAAGTATGAATGACTGATTCACTTTATTTACGGAGAGTTGTCTAATTCTCGTGGAAGCATTTCATTGAGGAATGCGAGTGGCTGACCAGAAATTGGCGAAGGAGAGTTTCATGTTCATAGGATGGGAATCTCTTTTCATTATGATGAGTCTTCGATTCTTTTCTTCTCGGGATCTCGTCAAGTGCATCATCCAGCAGGAATCGAACCTACTTGCTTTATCCTTGGATGAGAGCAAAGGACGATTAGCTACTTTGGCACCAGCCCTCTTTTTCAATGCTGCCAGTAGTCGAATGCACTTTCACTTCTCCTTGTTTAGGCTATTATTAGAGTCTAAAGGAACGTTTCAGGAACATATTCCTCCACATCATCAGTTCCATCTTCCCTTTCTCAAACAGCAAATCTCGATCCTGAATTAGAAGACGAAGCAGGAAGTACTTGAGGTTTCTCAGGCACACCTCCATCCTTCTTCTGATAGGTTCTCCTTGAATTTCGTTTAGCTAACCCAAATTTCTCCGACGGCTCTGTATCTTTTTGTTGCTCATATTCACATTAGCATCAGTCTTCTTCTCTACACAACTATCATCAGCATGGCCAAACTTACCACATGAAAAGCACACCATAGTCAGCCTTTCGAAGAAATGTGTCTACGTTTTTCTTAGTTGTCTTTTTTGGAAGTTCCAACACCCGCACCTTCGAATTCAAGCAAGCTCCGGCTCGAAAGTCATATCTTTATGCGCGCTAGCCGCGCTTTCCGTTTATACCTACTTCGACGCCTTCTATTATCTATCTTTACTGACTAACTAGACCAAGAAAGGGGGACCTTAGCGTACGATCTGGGCTGTTTCCCTCTCGACTCACCGAGAAAAGAAAAACCCCGTTGACGCGGGGCGAAGTTCGACGACAGTAAGGCGTAGGAGGATAGAATCCACTTATTCAATCTACCACTTCGGCACCTTCAACATCCCAAGAAAGACATGGGCATCAGAGTTGCTCTCTTTCTCATCACAGTCCAACCGGGTCCATTATGTTACCTAGCTCTAATGCAGTACCACTTCAAATAGCGAAGTGAGACATCCACAAGCGAGCGAATTCGAACAAGCTGACGTCTCTTCATAGTTCGCTCAACCGAAAAGGGGAGATGGTGACTAAGACCCATCCTCATCTATATAGCGACAAAGGAATGCTGGCATTCTCAGAAGTGTTGCTCCAAGACTAGGTGCACGATACGGGACACCTTTCTTTATGAATATAGATAGAATCAATTCGGCATTGGCACTCACGAGATTCTGATGCCGCAAGAAAATCAAGCTCTTCGCTCGCCTATCGGTGAAGAACTGACTGACTCTATTTTCATCTGGTCTTTGTTCAACCGGGTTGAGATATGGTTCTATAGATTGAAGATCGATTGCACTTGTCTAGATCTTTGTGATTCAAAGCGTTGTGGAACAACATGGTCGGCTCAGACGCGGGCTTGCCAATATCAGCCAAGCGAGCAAGAGGTGCGACAGCGTAACTCCGCACTTTAGCCAAAGAAAAGACTAAAGTCAGATAAAAAGGTGTCGAGAATCGGACGTTATCAATTTCAAAACGGGGATAATGCAACCTCGTCCAATCACATTCATTCAGTGTATGCTCGACCCCTGGGTCAAAGAATCTATTAGTGATAGAAAGAAAGTCAATCATATATGACCAACCAGAATCACTAGAACCAATGAATCGAAACGAAGAAGAAACTCTAACGATCATCAATTTCGCACGCCCACAACAAATCGGATGAAAGCCTGAGACCTACGCCTGTAACGGACTGCTCCTGACAAAGTTCTTTGGCATCTCCCGAACCTAGCTTAGCAGAGCTCATTCTTGTCCAAGATCTTCGACCGATTACCTTTAGACCACCATTCCATAAGAAACCTTTCTATATTGACCCTATATGATCCACAAGCTGAAGTACGCTCAGCTTCAATAAGCTTACTACCGCCTAGCAGCTATAACTGCCTTTAGCTATCGAAAGCCATATTACTTGCTTCGATCCTACTTTAGAACACCTACTTCCATTATTCCGGCTATCCTGCCGCCGAGTCGGAGCAGTCTGAAGGCCAACAAGCAACGGATGTCTTTGAGTCATGGGCTTCTTGCCTCGTCATAACCAGACTTCTCTAAACCATCCACTGACCACTGAATCTCTTGCCGAGGCTTCTATGCCCGATTCTCACTAGGAAAACGAGAGTGGTCGCCTCCTTCAAGGAGGAGTTCTGAGATGGGAGCATGGGCTGCTTTACTGAGTCTAGCTAGGCAAAATTCTCAAGTAAAAAGAAAGAACGGATTTGCAAGCTTTCTTCTAAAGTGAGAACTGGTCAAGTGAACGAAAGTGAGAATGATCACTTGTGAAAGAGGAAATCAAGCCAAGACTCCGACTTCAGCGGAATCCAACATGTTTTTCATATTCTTCATAATCGGACTTCCATGAAACCCACTTCCTTCTCAATCAATTAGCTATGCTTTTGTCAAAGCGTAGATATATTCCGTTCCAACTGCCCACATTGAATTGAACTCTTCTTTCTTCTCCTTTTCGCTGCTCTAAAGCCTGTTTGTTCGCCTAATTGACTCCCCTTGTTCGCAGCATTGCGTCTATCCTTCCCGTCTTTTGTTGAAGCATTCCAAAAAGAGAAGAATTCATGTGAGTTTTCAAGGAGAATTTCCACGATTAGCTCACTCATCTGCTAGCCCGCAGCAACTAGTCCCACATTATGGTTCCTATTCACCAGAGCGATTTTGATATGTTTGGAAGGGAGCGCTCGAAGGGTCCGCCAACAAGAGAAGGCGAAGAGTCTAACGAGCAAAAGTATGCATATAAAGAAGAGTTGGGAGGAGTCCTACAGGTTTTTCTAACTAGTAGCGGCGAAGAGGCAGAGGATGCTGATGTTTTCTTACGCAAATTGACAAGACAGAGCAGTCTGGGTCTGTTTTCCTTTCCTCTCCATGGAGGAGTTTGACCACGAGAGAATCCATGGTGTTATTGGGAAAGCATTGAAGGTCGATGCGTGAAGCCTAAAGGGGAAATTCGCCAGGGTCTGCGTAGAGGTTGACTTAAGTCAACCACCGGTCCCCAAGGAAAATAGTAGGAATGCTCAATTCCAGCTTGAAGAAATTCACCCGGAGACATCATTGAAGAGGAATTTCTCAATCTACTAGCTTTGAGATTGGCTTTGATATGCTACCTAGCTAATGGTACGATGAATCGAATCCACTTCTTTTCCCATTCTTCTAACGAGTACACTACTCCAAAACTTCACCCCATTTCTCTGAATTCCCGGTTCGTCGCTATCGCACCCGCGCGGCCCTCTCCCTTTTCGTCAGTGCTAGATCGTTTATCGAGATTTTCCTAGTTGGGCTGTACCTTTCTGACCTGATAGGTGGCTTTGGTAATGGGTTTGTTCCGAAAAGGAGGCCCAGTTCCCAACTTTCGAGCGCTTGTCAAAAGTTTGAGAAGAAATGAGACGGCATTCGTCTGAAAGATCTTCTTTGCTGCTATTCTATCTATTTGTGCTATCACACGTCGAGATTATACTTCAAAGATTCAAGACTTCTATATGATGAGCTTTTCGGCTATTTTAGTTCCATCTGCATCCGCGTAGCTTCTTTCAGCGGTTAGAGTATCGCAGAAAGATCCGGTACGGATCAGTTGCTCAATTCATCGATCCCTGCGGATCGCCTATCTTTCTTACTTACGCAATTTCTTCTTTCTTTATTGCTGCACTTGCGTACATATTCTTTGCCGTATCCCGGCATCTCCGCGAAACTCGGAGTTGTCATCTTCCTCTTCATGATTGTGACAGCTTTTATAGGATACGTACTACCTTGGTTCGAAAGCATCTTAGAAAAAAAAGCCGCTTCTACTTTCATGAGGTTGGAATCGCTAGTAATCGCGGATCAGCATGCCGCGGTGAATATGTACCTCCATCATTGGCTAAAATCACTAGATCAGAGAAGAGAGATGCCATGAGAGAGGACGGAGGAGGAGGAGCCCCCACGGAGCGGTAACGAACTACTAATATAGTTTGCATGTTTCGATTCATTGATTTTCCGTTTTCCGGTTTTTTGCTTGAATTCATCTTCTTTTTGTTGATTTCCACCCTATAGATGCTTTTCTCCTTCCCTTCCTTAACCAAAGGATTCTCCATGATCACCACCTCCGGGATTTCAGTTTCCATGTCGTTATCTGTCAATATGGTCAACCTATTTCCTTCCCCTTATATATATTGGACTAGTCTGGTTTGCATCTTTGCGTTCACTGCGCTTATGTATAGAATACATACTACAGGATTCAGCTTCATCGCTACGCAGCGAAAGGCCCAGCTCCTTTCTTTAGAAAGAGCTTTCCTTCGTACCGTGTCATCACGACTATCGGCATACTCCTCTTCGACTTAGAATCAGCTTGTTAGCCGCAACGCAAGATTCTTTGTCAGCTACGCCTATGAAAAGTGAAGCTCGATGACTAGAAACCCGGCTGGCAAAGAACTCCCCTTGGCTTGACTTACTCTAAACCGTGGGAGTAGTAGTTCACAGTGTTGGTCGGTCTGGAAGTGATCTTCTAGCATCATACCTATTTTGGAGACTCTTCGGATTCCTGCTCTCCTCCATTTCTACTCAATAAAAGGCGCTCTCGTCATAACGGCTCAGCCGTCAATTCTTCGCCATTCTAATGTAGCGCCCCCTCTCCGTCCTCTTCGCTTCGCTTCGCTCGAGCTACTTCCTCTTCGCTTCGCTTCGCTCGAGCTACTTCCTCTTCGCTTCGCTTCGCTCGAGCTACTTCCTCTTCGCTTCGCTCGAGCTACTTCCTCTTCGCCTATCGGCTCACCTCCTTTGGGTCGCATAGCGATGCTTCGCCTATTTATATAAGCTCACTTCACTAGCGCTCGCCTCTTTCTATAAGTCGTTCAGTCCCGGAGGGCGCAATCTCCTTCCTTCTAAGTGGGACTCACGAGGGGAGCGAATCTAGCTAGGGCTCTTTGATGGACAAATGCCAATAGAATAGATGTATCCCCGGTGAGGATTGATGCCTCTCTCTATAGTGCATCTGCTCCGGAAGAAAAAACCTCTAAGTGGCCTTCGTGTCTTGACGGATTGACATTGAGTTCTAGCTTTTGAGATCAAAGGCTGGAGCTGGTAAGCAACTGAGGAAAAAGGGCTTGGTTGCTTGCTTGAGTCTCTTTCAAAGACTCTTTTTCCTCAACTGACTCAAGTTATCATTAGCTCTTTCGATGTTCGAAATCACAGACAGTGTGATTATTTACCAGAAGCACCAGTAATCTCCTGTAACCAATTCCTCGGGTCGGGTATTCAATCAAAAGCTTGAGAGGTGATGTAGCGTAGTGATGCTGTGTAGGGGCGATGTGTCTGACGTAGCGAGCGTAGCGACGATGTTTGAAGTAGTTCGCTTACTTGACTTTATCTCCGAGAAGCTCCATTCTTCGTTCGCGTAGCGGTTACAATGTTGTGTCATCTTCGCTGCTTCGCTAACAAATTGGATTGTGTTTTTTGGACCCCTACGGGTCGCCTTTCGAAGTCCATGTGTGAAGCAAATGATCTAGAATCAAGATGCTCATCATTCAAAGAAGAGCACCATCAGTGCCAGTCCTCTCAATCCTACTCCGCCCCAAACGGTGACCGGCCTAGTCCGTGAGGACGATGAAGGCACTTTGGGCGTGAGGGTTTTCAGATCAAAAGAATTTCTGATCTTCTCCTAAATTCATCGAGACTCATAAAGAAAGAAGAAAAACTCATAAGAAAGATCATCCTATGAACATTTCTTCACTACTTATATACTTGATTCTTGATGCAGATCAATCTTCCTATTACCTTGAATTCTCAAGCTTCTATATCATATGGCAGCTCAGCTCGAGTCACAATTGAGTCAGCAATTTTCTCAGTTTAGAAATTGTCTGAGTTATGCAATTGTTTAGCCAATTTCATGAATTCGAGACGTTACATCGCAAAACAAAGAAAGAAAGAAGGAGTCAGGCGAAAAGAGTATGACGAGGTGAGTGGCATTTTTTCAGATTCAGCTCTTTACCCTCTGGACAGGGTATCATCCGATACTGAGAGAACTCTTCCGCGAGTCCATCTTTCCTATCTTCCGAAGACCACCTTCTTTCTGTTCCGAATAGGGTATAGACGTGCTCTTTTCATTGGTGTAATACGCGTTCCAGTCTAAGATGGTTCACCTGGACATCCGTAGAGATGGTGGTGCTTTTTGCCTCGAAGGTATGTGAAACTCAAGGTTGAGGCGCTCTAGTCTTGATTGGGAGACCGCCCCGTGGGTAGGTCCTGCCACCGGATAAGTGCAAGCAAAGTGTAATTGATAGCTGCCTGCAGAGGAGATCGACCCGGACCTGTTCTATCAGTTTCTCGTCTTGAAATGCTACTCCTCCCCCGAACCGTCAGAATTGCCCTTTCCGATTTGAAGCGGCTTGGTTGACTCATGAGGGCTTTGAGGCTTTAGCTGAGCCTTTGAAGTGTCCCTGTCTGATCATGAATTTTCATGAGATGAACTCGCTTTGATCGACCCTCTCTTCAAAGAAGTTGAATCTTTCCCTCTCGGGAATTCAGTGAGAAATGAAAGAATCAGACCACAGCCTTTCCAGCCAGTAGCGCTAAACTCGAAACATCAACCACGAGCCTATCTGATGCGGGTCTGCCTTTCATCGGTGCTTCCTTTGTCCCGTTCGCCAACATGCTTCTCTTTCCTGATTCGCTGCGCACACAGGTCCCTTTCTCTGGAATGAGCGTTTGCATAGGGAAGTTTTTTGAATGCGTCGATCGTTGGGATTTCGTTACTCGGGATTTCAATGACACTGACAGTGCTGTCCAGGTCCCTCTTTTCTTTCACAAGTGCGAATGAGCGAGGGAAACTTCAGGCTAGGAAGGACCTAGCAAAAGAAGCATCAGTGC
This sequence comes from Dactylorhiza incarnata, assembly GCA_033032865.1. Lineage (NCBI taxonomy): Eukaryota > Viridiplantae > Streptophyta > Magnoliopsida > Asparagales > Orchidaceae > Dactylorhiza > Dactylorhiza incarnata. The sequence continues at coordinate 192,628 of JAWHQI010000833.1, forward strand.
CAGTCCCATTTATCGTACAACATCTATGAATATCATAAGAGAATAAGAGAATTTGAATAGGAATCTCTTGAGAGTTCTTTATGAGTCTATATTCATTCATTTCTTTCTCTTCACTATGAATAGAAGGATTTGGAGGCCCCTCCTTTACCGAAGAAGCTCTAACTAGTCCCTATCAAAAGGTAGTCTTTCATCAATCTTTTCAGACCCCGGTTTGCCGAACTACCAGGCCAGCCACGCAGAGGGGGGTCTGACATTGTAATCCAATGAAAAAAGTCGAGAATGGAAGCTACATTCGGGCTTCAAGCCTATCTCTCAAACTTGAAGAAAGCGTTCCCCACGGATTGAGGTTCTATAAAGGGCTCCCGCCTTTCTCACCTCGTCAGCAATAGAGTTCTCAAGCGCCTATTCTTCGCAAAGCGATCAGCGTACCATTCTCTAAACATACATCGGGGAAATAGAAATAACTCACTGAAACTGATTCGAAACGTTCTCATTCCCAATCCCTATGTCCAACCACTATTGAGAACAACAAAGAAATCCTGAAGGTTCAGAGCTTCAAACTCTTGATTGAAGGGCACGAAGGCCAGGTCGGAGATTTTTGACAAAACCCCGTGTTTTTGTGTCATTTTTTCAACGCGACTTGATGTCGTGAGCCGATAGGCGAAATTGAAGGAGGTGAGGTTTTCAACTACTTCTCTTTTCAGTTTCAGCCTCACTACAGTAACTCATCGGTCCCGCCCCGTGGGCCCCATTGCTGGAAAGGCTCTCCGTTTCTCTTCTTTGTTTATGGATGTTGCGTTGACAGCTGAGTTGAGTGAGGAAAGAAAATGCCATACCGGTGGTCTTACAGTTCATAATTCTTGTCAGAGCCTCATTCATTGGTCTCGTAGGGATGGTGTCTCGATCAGCTCTCAATCGGTGTTGTCATGGGCTTTTTCATCTTGTTCGCCGCTAGAAAGAAAATACAGACTTCTTTCTCATCAAGCCTAGCCTGTTCCTCGCGCGCGACTATGAAACAGCGGCGAAGAGTCTTGAGAACGAAGATGAAAGAGGCGCCTAGCTGAGACGGCGAAGATGATGCTACGCAGCGAAGAACTCAATAGCGTCTCTTCATTATGTATGAGAAAAAGAAGAAATGAACTCAAAAGAGAAATTCACATATAGATTTGACTTCCTGTCTTCCATCTACACCCGCGGTCACTAACCGGTAGCATAGTCAGAGGACTGAGTACAATCATTCTTTCAATTGTAGAAGAAGAGTAGTGAAGCTGCGAAGTGATAGGATTTCCCAAGTAGTCAGAGTTTTTCTAATTCAACAAGGATCTTTGCTTTCTTCCTTGGTTTGGCACCGACCTAATGCGAGCTAATCAGAGGACGAAGAAGAGACACCATAAGAGCTAGATACCACGTGTCAGTGATCTTTCTGAAAGAAATCTTCAGCCCATATACGTGAAACCAAACCAAAAGCGCAGAACTGTAAGTCGAAGAGTATACTTCACCCCGGTCGGTGAAAGTCAAAGTAGTACTAATAATGGAACTACAAGCCCTCAAATCTGAACGAACGCCTAATGGCATCGACCCTTCTTCACAATTGTGGTGGGAGCTGGTCTTTCCTTAAGAATAGAAAGAAGTGATGGTCTCATCCCGGTGTCAGAATAGGGCTTTTCATAATCTCTTTCAAGCAAGTGGGTCGGGGCTGCTTTCTCTGCTCGGGGCACCTATTCGAAACCATTTCTTCTCCTTACCAAATCAGTGTCCCTGTCTTCCAGGCGGGCTGTATGGAAGGCAGGACCGAGCCAGAGCTCAAAAAGGAAGAGGAGTCTTCTTCCATGACCCTTTTCATCTTGCATCAGGACACAGCCGAGACCTGAGAGGCTATAGACAACATATCTGGTCAAATACAAGATGTTTACAAGTACTTGGTCATTCAAGTCAAGATCTTAACACCTGCTATTCGTAGCTGTTAATACGAAGAACGTCTGTGAGTTCAAGCAATTCTTGCATAAAAAAATCCATGATACTGAGTATGAGTCAAAGGATATCCTGCTGACCCAACCTCAGACCTTGATCAGTTCAAAATGGAAATCATTGAATCTAATCTAGATCGAAAGCTCATCAATAGGAAATTCCCTTCAGTTGGTAAGTGAAGCGAATTTGATTCAGCTAAGAATTCTGTCTCTAAAGCATACATAAAGAAAAAAGGCCCATTGATTGATCTATGGTAAGAAATTGAGAAGCATGGAAAACGAGACATTACATTAAGAAGAGATAGAGATTCGATGAGAAATGCTAGTAAGAACACCATCCTCTCCGCAGCTTTCTGCTGAACAATCTTTCTCTTTATCAACCAAATTAGTGAACACCTTGGGAAATTGCTCAGTATAGTTGCCTTCGTTTTGCCTTCCCGCTGGGAGTTGTGTTACATCTCGCCTTCCCAACCACTAAAGAAAAGATTAGAAGAAACTCGTATTCGTTATGTTAGGACTCTTTCCATCATTCGATTCCTTTTCCTCGTTCGGCATCTTCTACGGCTCGATCGAAAGCAGTCAATCCGCTCGCTGACCATCGTATCAGCTACATTCTGACTGTACGAAGGAGATGCTACGATGGCGAGGAGTCAAAGAAGCCGAGGAGGCGAGGAGCTTCTTACGCTGAACTATGCTGAGAATGTCCCAATAGAAGAAAAGAATAGAGACTCTATTTACACTCAAAAGAGATCCTATAGTATGAGAGTAATTAAGAGATAGAAGATATGAACACTTCAAGAAGGGTCCTTGGCTTCCCTTCCCCTTCTCTAGTCGATGGGCCCTGTCATTTCAGAATAGGGAACATCTCATTCCAGGGCTCTTGATGGTGTTTGGATTCTCTACTCAGGGATTCTTTTGAGCGAGGAGCGTAGGAAGGACCGAGCATACGCCTGGGCCGGCCGTGTATCGGTATCCGCAGAGTCCAATGGGGGAGTCAGGCTTTGGGTCGGTGTAGGAGCCGCGTAGCGAAGTGTATAAACAAACGGGCTGAGCTGCTGTAGATCCGCCCCGACTAAAAAGAAGGAACTGTAAGGAGAGCTGAGAGGCGAACCACTAGGAGAACCCGAAGGGAGGAATGCCGGATAGGAAGGCGAAGAGGTTACGAAGTAGCTCGAGCGAAGCGAAGAGTATTCAGAGGTCTTATTGCCGATAGGCGAACAGGAAAGGCGGAGCCAAATATGCCTGGGTTGGTTTGGATCTCAGATTCTAGGCGAACAAAGCGTGGCCGATAGGCGAAGAAGATGTAAGCGCAGCGAGTGGACCGAAAGAAAAGAGGTTTTGATAACTAGTTGCGTAGCGGCGATCTGACTTTCATTTTCATAACGCCAAGGATGGTAATGCCGAAGGAATCGAAGAACATATGTCCAACCTTGAGAACTCTTGTCAATCCTGAAGGTTCAGAGCTTCAAACGTCAGGCGAATAGGAAGGTCCACTATCCCAGCCCGGATCCATTTGAAAGAAATTCACATTAGTCAAAGCCCTAGAGCACGTATCAAGAGTGACTCAGCTATCAAGAATCCAGATTCTTCATTCAATGGATGCAAGTGGAACGTTTGAAAAGACGAATTCTTCTTCATCTCAATGGGAGTCTTCTTTCACTCGGTGTGATCATGAAAAAGAAGAAAGTTTGCAACGGGGAAATTGAGTGACATAAGATCTTGGATTTCTTTACGCAATTTCTTTGATTCCGGTCTGTGCTTTCCAAGTCAAGGGCTATCGCTCAAAGGCTTTGAAGCAGGCTCGCAAAGAGGACGGAGTCTACCGGTGCCGATAGCCAGCCTGGGATATGAAATGAGCTTTTTTTCGAAGCTGAGTTGCATTTCAAGAATGTTGAGATTGAATGAGAATTCTGAGCGTCAAAGTGAGCTCGATCAGGACGTTTTCTTTATAGACTGGTCTTACGAAGAACTTTCCTTTGCTCCCCGAGTAAGTAGCTGATTTGACGCGAAACGTCACGTTGTCGGCAGGGGCCGCAGGACAACGAGAAAGAAAGGAAAGGAGTGAAAGGTTATGCGCTATTGGCTCAAGCATTAGAAAGAGGGAGGGGACAGGATCGAAGCGCTATACACTCTTCCGCTATGGCTGATATGTCAGATCTTAGACAGCTCAATGGTTTCAATCTCACTCGGATGCTTCCCGCTGCACGAGATTCGACAGTTGGGATGATTGCGCTTTCACTAATAGAACTCGGAATTGAAAGTCTCATCTCCTTTCTTAGGACCATTCGCCTATCGGCTTCTTTACATACCCTAAACCATTCGTAGGCCTTTGTCGCCTATCGCCCCCTCGCTGCCGCTAAGTGTGAATATCCTGGGGCTATCGAGAAGTAGGCGGAGGACTAGAACAGAAACATAGAAGAATGGCTACCCGGAAGAAGGGTGATCCATTAGCACCTAGCATGTCCTGGTCATCTAAGGAATGCGAATGAAGCTCTCCTTTCCGTGTAGCAGCGAAGACGAATTCATCTGCAACAAACGATAAGACGAAGTTCTCCTTCTTGACTTCTTGTCAGATCTTTTTTGACTCGGGCTATCGAGCCAGGTGAGCTTACTTGATTTTCCATATATAGACCTTTCCTATAGCTGTCCCAACACAAACCAGAGGAGGATATCGGTGCACTGGGACTCCTTTTCTGCTTGATCGAGTTGGTCTTGAAACGCGGAGCTGTAAAGCGTGGAAGGGTATGAATTGACTGGGTCTACTTAGTATAGTATAGGGCGAGGTGACAGGTGCCGATAGGTGAACACCCCGCCTGAGTCGCTTAGCTACGAAGGTAGTAGCCATAATAGGTGTTCCGCTATAGGCGAACAAGCGGAATAGTAAGGCGAAGAAGAAAGCCGTAATGCTAAGATGAAGTGAAATCATCTCAATGACCGCCAGGATCAAGGCAGAGGCCATAGCTTTCCGTGCGCTATTGATAACAAAAAAGAAATCCTGAAAGAAGATGATTCTAGAAAGAACCTTCTTCTCGGAACTAGAGCCAGAAGAAATGGAAGGCTTGGTTAACTCCTGACGCAACGCGGTGATTTTCCTATAGAATCTTTTTCATAGGTCTTCCCTAATCTTGACAGGCTCGAATGCAAAGAGTCTTTATAGATGATGCCGATAGGCGCTGAAGGATCCGAAGGAGTCAGGCATAGATGGAGCTCCGTAATGTCATGCTGGTGACTACAGAAGTCTTAGGGTTGAATGCGTCGATGCCGAGTGGCTCTACCAGAAGAAGACTTCGTTAGACTTTGTCAGAATGGTCTTGATATCGAGCTGCGAAAAAGAAAGTTCAACTCTTTGATCTTTGAATTTCTCGTATATAGAAAGAGAGAAATGAGAAAAATGAACTTTTGCCATAGGCGAGATAAAAACTCCAATTTGATTTTGAACCTCACGACGGGAAAATGGCAAAATGAACTTTTGCCATAGGCGAGATAAAAACTCCAATTTGAAATTGACCTCATGAAGGGAAAAAGAGGTGATGCCCAAAAACACGGGAAAGAGAACAAAATCTCATTTGAAATTGAGCCTAACGAGGGGACCGAGGAGGGTCGTGAGCCGATAGGCGAGGAGGAGAATGGCAAAATGCACTTTTGCCATAGGCGAGATCAAAAAAAGAACTCTTTTCTATTGGAACTTCAGGAGTGAAAATGGGTTTTGACTCAAAAGAGAATCTCGTATACGAATAGTTGAGTTACAGTCAACCCCGTAGCTACCCGCAAAGATCAAGCGATCAAGGCCGGGAGCGATTCACAGCTTCAAGGATAAGCTACTAAAGGACATGAGTGGAATCGAAGCAACTAGTCCGGGTCCAAATCAAAGAGTCCCAACCCCAGGCTTTGTCAGGCTTCGTCAGAAGGATCAAGGGAGAAAACTTTCCCTGCCGGACTACTTCTATCTCAATTCCGTCCAGTGATCTATTTCCTTCAGTCGGTAAGTGAAAGCGTTCAGAATAAAATGCCTCTTTCGGTTAGCGGGACGGCTGGAAGTAAAGACGGACCAAAGTGGCGCATAACTAAGAAGGCTCGTAGAGTTCAAATTTCCTGAGATGCAAGACTAGACGTAAGTAGTACGCTTACCCGGGAGTGACCGGGAAGATACTCAAACGAAAAGCAAACCAAGTTGAGAAATCTTGACTGGGTCAAAGCGACAAGCCGTGTTGCGAAGAGGAAGAATAGCTAATAGCCACGAAGAGGCGAAGAGGCGAGCGCTAGTGAAGCGACTGATAAGGAGAGGAGACAGGCTCGACTGAAAGACTGAAAGGTGAGCTTGCGAAGTTGAGATGAGCCATTCGCCGGAAATGAAATGCTCCCCTTCTATAATAGAGTGCCATAAGACCAAGGAAGAGAACATTGTTCTCATTACCTTTCTCTGCTAATAAGGCCAAGGGCGAGTTTCGCCGGGCAGGCAATTTCAGAGGGAGATCCCCAAGATAGCTAGTAGAATACGGAATGAAAGAGCTCGTTTAGTTTGCATTTCTTTTATGTCACAACAATAGCCATGGACATCCCTTTGGTGGCAGCTAGCATCCACTAGTGACGATCCCGAAACACGACTAGGGGTCTCAGGAGCCTTTTCACTGTACGCTCGGATAAGGGCAGAATGATCTGACACCATAGGAAGATGTAGCTTATTCATGCCTAATCCTCCTCTTCTTTTCCTCCTGGGAAACTGGAGCTGAAAGCGGGACTGGTAACTCACCCAGAGTGCCTGCTCTGGTAATGAAAGAGAAGTGCTTCCCACAGGAACGTGGGCGGGCAAAACCCATCTGCCTCCTTCGCCTCCTCGGCTCACCCCCTTTGGGGCCTTCGACTGGAGGTCAATAGCTAGGCCAAATCGAGAGTCCTGGAGGGGATCTCTGACTTCATCGGAACGGGCACAAAACTCTGGATAGAACCCTGGTTGAACGGCTCACCATCCACCAGCCATCTAGGTCCTACCCGACCGCAAAAGGTTTCAGTCAGTTAGCTCAATCATAACAGAAACCGACGAGTGGGATTGGAACGGAAGATTTCCTATGAAATAGCAGACAATCCGGAAGAAAAGCGTCTGATTTCTAGCATTCATGAAAGAGATCTCCATCAGCGGACATGAAAGTGAAGCAATAGCCCTCTGAGTAAGCTCGAAAGGGAGTTAGTGAGTGCACTACTAGTACTAGGGCTGGGATATTCCGTCGCCGCTTGCCTTTCACTCTTTCGGTCTCCAATCCTTTCTCAATCTCAACACCACCCTCCCAACTCTCCTTCGTGGTTGAGCCAACATCCAGGGCCCAAAGTCCTAGCCTTCTGTTCTCCCTCACCACCGCGCTGGACATCACTACCCTCGCGTCACCGTTCAGAGTCTGAGCATCATCTGTTCTATTCTCAATCACAAAGGGGCACACCTTATGTCCAATTCTACCACAATGGAAGCATATCAAATTCCCTCATACTCCACCTTTTGCCAAATCTCATCTAAGCAAATCTTCGGGACTAGGGTTTTCTTCAGATCTACTTCGACGCACACCCGAGCAAAGCGTCCCCTAAGCCATCCGTAAACCTTCAAAGCCTTACCCAGCGTCTTTCCCATGGCAAGCAAGACCCTATCATCAGAATATCTCAACCCGGACCACACCGCAGTGAAATCAATGGAAGCATTCGTCGGTCGGATCGAAAGCCGGATCCCACCTTCGTATCGTGACCAAAGATTCCCCAGGGGCCTTCCTCTAGAGCGAACTCCAGATCACTCGTGTCATAAAACCTGACTCAAAAAAAGCCTTCACTCAGATAAAGAAATTCAATTTCTTCCCTCTATCTTTACCCCGTTTCTTTAATCGGTGAGAGTCTTCATACCAATGGAACGACCTCAGAATTTCACTATTAGAGAGTTCTTCCACTTCCTATTCAGGCACTCTCGAAGTTTCTCCGAGGTAGTCAAAAATGGCCAAGAGTCCTTGGTAGTCACCGAAAGAAAACCCTCATTCTTCACAATGGGGCCAAACTCATCTTCTTCAGAAAAACCCTTCGGTGCAAACTGACCCAGCAACTTGTCCTTGAACGATGCCTTTGGGGGAGTCTCCTCCGAATCTCGTCCGATTGCTTGTCCTCCATAGAGGCATCTGAAATGTTCACTTCACCCCACCACATTCTTTGCCTTGACTTTCTTTTGACTCCTAGCAAGTAGGTCATCCTCCTCGTCCGACCTCAAGCGCAGAGCGTTTTCCGTCATAAATGAAACTACTTGAATGCCGACTCCTTTGGGATGTCTTACGTGATCATTTCGGGAATCCCATTTTCGAGTGGGAGAGGGTGATTCCCTATGTGGTGTTCTTTTTCCCAGGGAAAGAAAAGAGAGTTGAACTTAGACTAGTGTATGCCCTATGTGCTAATCAAGCTACTGAAGAAGCTGTTCTCGCGACCCTTGCTTCCAAAGCATAAAGTGAGGCGAACGTTCTAGTCGGCCTTAGGACCAAGGAGGATTGGGAGCACCGGATCATCCTTCTCGATAGCTCCCCGAAAAGTTCGACTTGCATCCTTTCTTCGGTAAGGGTCGGTTGAATCCGTCTTTTTGTTGGTATAGGAAAGGGAATCGGGAGGAAGTTGCTGATTCTGAGACAATTCCATTGCCATCAGCTACAGTGATAAAGGGGAGCAATATACAACTGCAGGAGGATGCCATAGGGAAACGAACATCCAGCAAGAAAACGGTTTTTGACTTTCTACCCTGAAGGTCAAGCCAGTCTGTCACCTCAGAAAGACTAGGGGATAGCAACAAGAGGAGCTGTGTCTCACAGACACAGGAAGTTCGCGGTACTAAAGACACTTCGCTGCAACGGTTCGCCGCTTTCTACAAAGGACATAGGGTAAGTCGCCGGGCAGTCAGGCTGGTAAGCCGTAAGGCGAACAGGAGAAGAGGACGGCAAAGTAGCTACGCTATGGAGTAGGTGTTTCATACCTGCGCGATTGAGAAAAGCTGAAACTCTAAGGCAACTAGAAGGAGGTTGTCGGTGAGCAAAGTAGCTACGCCGCAGCGAAGAGACGCAACATAGTCGCCGATAGGCGAGAAGAAAGTGTTCTATAGTAGCGTTGGGGCGAATAGGACGTTTTCAGGAGAAGGCGATGTAGCGTAGTGCGAGGACTAGTTGAGTTCGTCAAGCTGCGATTAGAGTCTCAACTCTATCTTGGTTGAATTGCTATGGGGACCTCTTTGCTTGACTCCTTTAGCGGCAGGACATAGGGATTGGGAATGAGAACGTTTCGAATCAGTGTGAGCACCGGTTCGGAGAAGTAGCTTCATGGAGTAATCCCTAGTTGAGGAACCTTGGTCTTCTATTCATACCGACGAAACTGAAGTCTTCCGTTCACAGTAGCAACTGAGATCAACAACTCATGAAAAAGCTTCGAAAGAAACCATCTGACTCATGGAGAATTGGAAGAACTCATTGACGAAGTCATGAAATCTAGACCCACGGGTTTAGGGTCTATAAAGGGGAATGGGCGAGTGGCGCAATGGCCCTGAGATGCTATAGCCCCTTACTCGGGTTGGTGCGCAGATGGAGCTTTTAGGAATGCAGGACAGGCTTCAACTTCTCTTATGAATTCCCTCTCTCTATCTACGATATTCTTTCTTGAGAAAGTGAGACTCTTCGCCTATCGGTGAAGCATAAAGAAGAATCCGTAGAAAGACCGAACCAACAAAGGTGCCCACGGCGAACTCATGATGATCACATTACATTAATAGGTAGACCCAGTCAAGAGGTCTTCAAAGTATCGGTAGGCCGATCACGAACGCTACAATTGGCTGCTCTTTTCAATTGGCAGACTAGCGGTGACTTCACTACCTGGATCCTCATCTCTTTCACACCTTTCTTGGCTTTCGGGTTGTTCGCTGGTAGGCTGGGCTTCCCGGTCGCTGGTGCTCTCTGGATTGGGCCATGCTTTCGCACAAAGAGCCCTCTTTTCGGGGCTGAGACTCCTGCAAAATAATCTATCTCTTTCTTCTTTGGGTTTAGCCGGAATTCTCTTGTTTTTTTGATGGTGGAATCCATTACCTATCGATCCGATCAAAGGCAGAGGTTCTTTGGAGGCCCCGTCTTCTACGCCAGGATTGAGAATCTTCGTCCTCCGAAGGTCTAAAAGAAGCTCTGTTTCCAAACTCCAACAACCCTGGCATATTCGTCTAAGGACCAAGGAATTCATCGAAACTGATGAAGTAGTGATGATCCGAAGGTAGAAGAAATGAATTGAAACGAATAATCAACTCTAAAGAGAAACCTATTCACATTAATGAAATAGAAGATATGAATCAAGACTCATCAAGAACTCTAAAGAGAATCCTATGAACATGAATACGCTTCTTTATAGAAAACATACTCATCTTCTCAAAAGTCAATTCTGAATTCAGAATAACACACGATCAGATGTCTTAAACCATCCCCCTGCCTATATTCGCTGCCTTAGCGGAGAAACTGAAAACAGGACTACTAGGGAAGAGCTACGAAGTGAAGAAGCTGAGTCAACGAAGAAATTCTAATCAGAACTTAGACCAGTAATGAAATGAACCAAGACTCACGCACAGATAGGATGAAGATCCGACACGAGCTTGTCCTACTCTTCGCCATACTGAAAGGTTCGGTGCTGTGTACCTGCATTTCCTTCTCTTAACTTGAGTGAGTCAGTGGGACCACCCCATTGGATAGCACTATCAAGCCTCTTTGATGAGTAGTATACGAATCTACCTTTTCAATCTCCCACTTAAGACTAGCTGGTCTAAGGTTGTAAGCCAGTGCACAAAGCCATTTCGCGACAGTAAAAGAGAAAGACTCTTGTTTAGCTCTGATTGCCTCCTCGACTCGGATTCAAA
>JAWHQI010000834.1:0-203346 GCA_033032865.1 Dactylorhiza incarnata
AAGTCCTTCACCCGTCTCCCAACATGAGTGACCTCAGCTTGTCACCGCTGAAACATTCTCGGAGAAATTTCACTTCTGTTGAACCAAACAGAACATGATAGCCAACATCCACCGCATTGGTCACCGAAAGAGCGGTTCTTCTTCATCCCGAAACATGATAGACACTCTTCAACGTAAGAATACCTCTATCATCGTTCAATGAAACCACACCCTCTTCTCAACTACATGGATAGTATCATCAGCTGCAATGATAGCGTCATTACCTGTATAAGCATGCAAAGTGGAGAACTTCGACTCATCCCCGGTGAGGTGATGACCACACCCAGAGTCCACAATCCAATCATCTTGATAGTTGATGGAAGCCATGGCCCGAACACACGTGCCCGTCATGAATGCACCTCCACCACCCCAACTACCTTCTGAATTAGAACCAGCCTCCTCCTTCCCTGCAGCATGCCCTGGCTGAAGATTGACCTTGCAGTCCCTTTTGAAATGACCAACCTTGTTGCACCTGATGCATCTAGGTCCTTCCTGCTTCTTCTCATCATGCTTAGGAGCATAGCTCCTCTCCTGCTGATATGAAGTAGACGGACCATCATCTTCAGATGTCTTCTTCTTCTTCTTGTCCCATCTCTTCTTCTTGCCAGAAAAGAGAACCTCAGCTTCTCCACCAGAGACAGACAACCCAGCCATTTGCTTAGCCAAACATTCCTGTGAAGCAAGTAAGTCTCCAGCTCCAAAAACGAAGGCTGATTGGCCTGACCTTGAACAGAAGTAAAGAAGGCCACATACTCCCTCCGCAAGCCGCGGATTATGTGCCTCTTCAGCTTAGCTTTTGAGATAGGCTCATCTGGGTCCAAAGCCGATATCTCTGCACAGAGGTTCTTCATCTTCAAGAAGAACATTGAGATAGACAAATCCCCCTGAGTTGCTTTCGCAAACTCATTCTCCAAGTACTGTAGCCTAGCTACATTCTCTTATTGAACAAGCATCCAAGGCTGTCCAAATTTCAGCAGCTGAACCACACCCAATGATGTCATCAAACAACTCCGGAATGATAGCTCTCTTGAGAGTGAACTCCGCCTTAGCATTCATTCTTCTCCAAGCCTTCACGAGCTCAGAATTACCATCAGCAGGAACAACAACTTGTCTTGCTTCTCCTCCTACTACTCCCACAAATCCTCTCCATGAAGATAGCTCTCCATGCAAGACTTCCACTTCTTGAAGTTAGTCTGCGTAAGGAGCTCAATACCAAGACCTCTATCATATCCTCCTTCCATTGCTATTCCACTAATTGCTAACCACTTGAGAAACCGAGAGAAGTATCAGCAAATTCTGCTCAGCAACCTACCTCTGATACCATGTTGAAAAAATTGACGTCCGTAGGTGAAGTAAAAATGTGGAAGACACTTCACAAATCCTTTCACAAGTGTAGCACAACAATGACAATAAGAAGAACGAATAGTGTTATGGCATTAACTATCTCTTTACAATGAGAGGTATACATGGCGAGACATGATTCATAAGAATCACGGAGGAGAGAAGCACAACAACATAAAGGTAAAATAAGCTGCAATGATCTGACTCTTGAGACCGCCAGACTGCGCAAACAGACATGCCAGATGGAAGCCCCTGAGATCGCACGAACAGAGTACAAGCCGCACCTGCTAGACCGCAACCACAGACCGCCAACTTGCTGCTTTATTCCACTACTGAAAAACAAATAGTTCGCACTTCTTGATTGCCCATACCGCACGGTCCTGATCAAAGAAGAACCACGAACTCTGAACAGAGAAACTGCTATCTGCGATAGACCGCAACTCAAGACCGCCTGGCCACTTAAAGACCGCCTGATCAACTGAGTCCGCTGTACAGACCACGAACACCTAAACACAGTCCGCCCGGACTGGTTTATTCAAAGCTGGAAGAAGGACACAAGCTGACCGTGAGCTGCAAGCCGCTAACCTGCGAACACAGAAATCTGTCAGACAAAGTTCTCAGACCGCACGACCTCAAAGTGAGACCGGCACAATCAAGCCAACTTTGGGTTCTTACAGTTCTCGTTAATAACGACGGTCCCTGCACCCCTATTTATAGGCGAGAAGACGGATATCATCACCGCACAAACCGAGATACAAAACCACCCATCAGATCGCGAGCGATCTCGCAAAGCAGACCGCCTGAGCTCAGCATAGCTCACATCTTCCTTATTAAACCTTGCGGTTACAACCAAACCACCCAATCACCGCGGTCTCAACAAGCAGACCGCCCGGTCTTCTTCCAAAGAAGGCAGACCAAGAATATCTGGCCGACTTAGGACAAGTCGCCAGACCAACCCGCGCAAGCCGCCCGACAGATAACGGTCTCCCAGATCAGACCTTCTCAAACAAACCGCTAAGACTGAACCAACTAGAGAACTGGCGCAGACAGCGCGGCTCTGCGGTCTCCAACCTGTAGACCGCCCAGCACAAATCCACTTCAACTTCAAAAATTTAACACACGGGACATCCCTTCTGCACTACACTTTAAGACGACATGAAGTCATCTAACTGATGTTGGAGTAATCTTCTTGACTACTCGATATCATCGTGATCACCTTATCTTCTCGAGGACATGGTCGATATCATGTCAAAGATTGGTATTCACAACTGCCCGTCTAAAATGCTGCTTCCTCAGTGTTCTCGATGTCACATCTTCTTTTTCGATGATATAATTGTCATCAGTTTATCGACGACACAACTTCCTTTTTAATGATATCTTCGACACTGACTTCCCTTTGCCTTTTCAACGACACAACTTCTTTTCGACGATATGGTCGACACCAGACTTCTACTTGCCTCAGTCTTGTCCCTTCTTCTCGGCATTCTGATATCGTTGAAAGGTGTTGTAGTGTTGATGTTACAATGATATCATCATGTGTATGTTATCTCGACGATAACCGACATGATCATGTTGCTTTGCTTTGCATATAATTTCAACGATATGCCTATACTTGTCGACGATATGTTCAGTCTTTTTCGACGATATTTTACTTAGTAAATTATTGAAGTACTGGACATATCATCTGATCTTTGCAAGCATGAACTAGATATAACATTAAATACAACTTGTACTTATCATTGAGAAGAGCACTTCTTCAAATCAGGAACACTGATGGGCATTGTTCACAACAACTTTAACATTAATACTAATGATGACATTAATCTAAATGTAGATAATAAAGATGATTATGCCCCAAGTGAAGGGGAGCATTAGAAGAATGCTGAAGATGCCAAGCAGAATTGATGTAGGGGTTTTCATGATTTGGTGATTGACACGAACAAGATGTCTCTCAACACCCTTTCATGCCAAGATCTACCGCACCTACACAAGCATCTATCGTCGCAATACGTTACGCATCTAACGCAACACATACACCACAAAGGGAGGAATGATCGACTCTAAAATAACGATCAGAAAAGAGTCGGATAATTCCCCAAATTAACACAAAGGTTGCCAATCCTTTTGGAGAGCAAAATCAAGGCTATAGGCCAAGATCCGCTCAAGCAAATTGGACCTACCCGATCCGGAAATAAAGAGATTCTATAACAACGAAATCATTTCAGAAATTGCAAGCGGAGTATTTAAAAATCGTTGATAAAATGGTTGTTTGATCTCCACAAATCTAAAGGAAGAAAACACAAGATGGAGGGGAAGAAGTTACCCAAACCCGATTCCAACAAAACACACAAGATAGGTGGGAGAGTCACTCTCTCCATGGATCCACTGGCGTCACACTGAATGGGGCTGCTGTTGGGTTTTTCTTGAACCATACATCAAATGTAGGCGCAGCGGAAATAAAGAGAAACAACCCAAAAGACTTTGGATCGGCCATGAACGTTGAATCAAGAAGTTAACAAAAATGCTAGGTATGAAATTACCTTTGCGGGATTGGATCAAATCCAACCTAGATGCTCCACGAGTTGATTCCTGTCGTCGGCTATGCGAGTCCTCACGTAGAATAATGTCTACGTCTCTACAGTGATCCACACGAGCCGGGAGAAGAATGACTGCACCTTGAACTTCCACGAACTGCTAGGTTCGCTCCAGGAAGAACACACACGGCGACGATCGCCGGAGAGGAGGTCGGCGGAGGCGAACGAGCGGCGGAACTCCTTCCGTCTAGGGTTCGGGCGAGAGCGGAACACTTCCGTCGGCCTTTCTTTTCGTTAGTTATGAGAACCCTAAAACGAAGTCCTATTTATACCCAAAGGATAAACAGCTTCTAGAAGAATCGCTATCCGCAGACCACACAGCAGAATAAGGGCTTCTGTTACAATTCGTCGGAATTCCACGGAAGATCATTCGTCGAGATTTCACGGGACAATCCGACGAATCCGACGAATCAGATCAGACGGCAACATTTGCCGAGAAAATGATCTCTGTACAATTCGTCGAGTGTTCACGGGACAACCCGACGAATCCCGACGAATCCAGACAGACGACAACATTTTGCCGACTGAAGGGTTTCTGTAATAATTCGTCGAGTGTTCACGGGACAATCCGACGAATCCCGACGAATCCGACGAATTCTATCCGTGTAAACCCGACGAATTCAGACAGCAACAACCTGCTGGATTTCCCCATTCTATATATGGTGATTGGTAACATTTACCAACACAGTCAATCTACCAACTTCTCCACATGCTCTTATGTGCGACCCTGCAGGCTCATATCGCGTTGGCAGTGAGATTACATGTTTGACCACTTCTAGATCACAATGGTAACTCCAACAGTCTCCCACTTGATCTTGAAAGTATCAAACCAAAAACCTCACAAACAATGAGCGGCATCTAGCAATGCATCATTGCTCCCCAAGCAATAAGAGTTCATAACTCATAAGCCTTTATGACCAATGTTCCAGCGTTGTCTTTGTCCCTTTGTCCCTTACATCCGGAAAGAACTAGAGGCATGGACCGTGTCACCCTCATAATAGCTCAATCCAAGTTTCTTGATCTAGAACGGACTTCCAGAGAATGGTGAGCTCAATATCACATATTGACTCTACCAAGCATGGCCATGCATTTCTCAGTCCAATTCCATCAAGGGGCCCATGGATGCAACTCCTGTTATATAGGAGGACAAATCCCATATCTGCTCACACCCAAACACCCAAATGATTCGTAACGTACCCAACGACCACCCTTATCATCAACCTTCTTCAAGGAAGACTTTAGATGACATCAAAGCACGCTCTTCCTCACTCGGTGAATGCTGTGACTTCAGGTCAAAGGACCACAACACCATTGTCAAATGAGACCTACTTGTGACACTTTTAAGTAACAATCCACAAAGTAGTCTCAGGTTGGGTCTGTCCAGTACAACTTGTTCACTAACAAGTACCCACGTGATGACTTGATATCACAATATCATGACCTGTGAGAACCGGTCATCAGTCAACACACATGCTAGTCTTAATGTATCATCATCACCCTTAGCTTCTACGATGATACCTCGACCAGGGACCTTTTAAGAATGAAGCTTCGAAATCATAGGCTCTCACATTCAAGTCACGTACTTGATGTCCTATGGAAGCGAACATTCTAAGGGTATTTATCACGAATTTTATTCTATCATATAGAAACAGTATATCGTAATAAAAGAACTTGCCATTAATCGTAAAAAGAAATAATTGGTACACAATTCATCATATGAATAAATTTTAAACAGCCAACAGAATATTTATTTTACATGCAACCCACAAGACTCCCACTAGAGTTGATCATTCAGGTATCGTATACCCATTGATCTAGTATGACCATCATGCTTTCTCTGCGCGAGAGGCTTTGTCAGTGGATCTGCAATATTCTCCTCAGTCGGCACTCTGCAAATGTTCACATCTCCTCGTTCGACAATCTCACGAATAAGATGGAACCGCCGAAGTATGTGCTTGGAGCGCTGATGGGATCTAGGTTCCTTAGATTGTGCAATTGCACCATTGTTATCACAGTAGAGAACTACGGGACCAACAATGCTAGGAACTACATCTAGCTCGCCGATGAATTTCCTAATCCATACAGCCTCCTTCGCTGCATTAGCTGCAGCGATATACTCGGCCTCAGTTGTAGAATCAGCAACTGTCTCTTGCTTGGAACTCTTCCAGCTCACAGCTCCTCCATTCAGGCAAAACACAAACCCTGACTGAGACTTTGAATCATCCCTATCAGTTTGGAAGCTGGCATCCGTGTAACCACTTACAACGAGCTCTTCCTTTCCACCATACACCAAGAATACATCCTTAGTCCTTCTCAAGTACTTCAGGATATTCTTTACGGCTATCCAGTGACATTCACCGGGATCAGACTGATACCTGCTAGTCATGCTCAAAGCAAAAGAGACATCGGGTCGAGTACATAACATTGCATACATGATTGACCCAATTGCCGAAGCATATGGAATCGACTTCATGCGGTCCTTATCTTCGCAAGATTTTGGACACTGGTCCTTAGAGAGATTCACACCATGAGACATGGGCAAAAATCCTTTCTTGGACTCAAGCATGTTGAACCGCTTGAACACCTTGTCAATGTACGTACTCTGGGTCAAACCCAGCAACTTCTTCGATCTATCTCTATAGATCTTAATACCGAGTATGTAAGTCGCTTCACCCAAGTCCTTCATAGAAAAGCAGTTCCTTAGGTTGTTCTTAACAACTTTCAGGGTAGGTATGTCATTCCCGATCAGCAGTATGTCATCTACATACAATATCAGGAAGACAACAATGCTCCCACTGATTCGCTTGTAAACACACGGTTCATCTTCATTCTTGACAATACCAAACTCTTTGATCTTCTCATCAAAACGAAGATTCCAACTTCTAGAGGCTTGTTTCAATCCATAGATGGACTTATTCAGCTTGCATATTTTAGTGGCTTCATTTGGGGATACAAAACCCTCGGGTTGTGTCATGTACACTTCCTCAAGGAGGTTTCCATTTAGGAAAGCCGTTTTGACATCCATCTGCCAGATCTCGTAGTCATAATACGCAGCAATAGCAAGCAATATCCTAATGGACTTTACCATGGCTAACAGGGGAAAAGGTCTCATCATAGTCAACACCATGAATTTGCTTGAAACCCTTAGCCACCAGTCGCCCTTTGAATGTCTGTACATTCCCATCCATGTCGGTCTTCTTCTTGAAGACCCACTTGCACCCTATGGGTCGTACCCCTTCAGGTGGTTCCACCAAGTTCCAAACTTGGTTTATATACATGGAGTCCATTTCGGATTTCATAGCCTCAAGCCATTTGTCGGAGTCCGGTCCATTCATAGCCTCTTGGTAGGTTGCTGGTTCATCATCATGATCCATAAGCAACACATTACCTATTTGAGACACGAGAAATCCATATCTCTCAGGCTCAAATCTTGGTCTACCAGATCTACGTAGGACTTGTGTTTCGTGAGCAGGTTCTCTAGCTACAACATCTTGTAGTCCTGGCTCAGAATCCAACTCTGGTTCATTCACTATTTGTGGTTCTTGAACTTCTTCAAGTTCTACCTTTTGCGTCTTTCTTGATAAGAACTCTTTCTCCAAGAAGACACCCGTCCTTGCGACAAACACTTTGCCCTCAGACGGTAGGTTAAAGTAATATCCCTTCGTTTCCTTAGGATATCCCACCAGATAACACTTATCTGATTTGGGTTCCAGCTTGTCAGGCATTTGACGTCGTACGTATGCCTCACAGCCCCAAATTTTAATGAACGACATACTAGGACGCTTCCCAGTCCATATCTCATATGGTGTCTTTAGAACCGTTTTCGTCGGAGCGCGATTCAGTGTCATTGCAGCAGTCTCTAAAGCAAAACCCCAAAGGAAACAGGCAAGTCTGCATGACTCATCATCGACCGTACCATGTCTAACAGAGTACGATTTCTCCTCTCAGACACACCATTATGCTGCGGTGTCCTAGGTGGAGTGAGCTGTGATACAATACCACACTCTTTCAGATGATCACGGAACTCATGACTCAGGTATTCGCCACCTCGATCAGATCGGAGTGCTTTAACCTTTTTACCCAATTGGTTCTCCACTTCATTCTTAAACTCTTTGAACTTTTCAAAGGTTTCGGATTTGCACTTCATAAGATACACGTATCCGTATCTACTGAAATCATCAGTAAATGTAACGAAGTAGAAATACCCACCTCTAGCCATAGAACTCATGGGTCCGCATACATCACTATGTACAACACCCAAGAGATCCTCAGCCCTCTCAGTATAACCAGTGAAAGGGGCTTTAGTCATCTTGCCTAATAAACAAGACTCACATCGCTCAAATGATTCATAATCAAATGAGTCCAATAGTCCATCTTTATGGAGCTTGGATATGCGCTTCTCATTTATATGGCCCAAACGACAATGCCAGAGATATGTAGGATTTGAGTCATTTGTTCTTAGTCTTTTATTATTATCTACATTATAGATCGGATGGTCCAGGTTCAAAACATAAAGACCATTAAACAATTGAGCTACAGCATAACAAACATCATTCTTAAATATAGAACAACAATTGTTCTTAATTATAAAAGAAAATCCAATCATGTCTAAGCATGAAATGGATATAATGTTTCTAGTTATGGCCGGAACATAATAACAATTATCAAGTTCTATTACAAGCCCACTGGGCAAAGAAAGACGGTAAACCCCTACGGCTACAGCATCAACTCTCGCTCCATTGCCGACACGTAGGTCCACCTCTCCTTTACTCAGCAATCTCCTCCTTCCTAGTTCCTGCACATTTGTACAAATGTGAGAACCACATCCGGTATCCAATACCCAAGATGAAGGAGCAGAAAGGTTTATCTCTATAACATAAATATCCGAAGCGGAAGTCATACCTCCCTTCATTTTCTGCAGACCCTCAATGTACGAAGGACAATTCCTCCTCCAATGACCAGCCTTGCCACAGTGGTGGCATTTTCCTTCCTTCACGGTGCTCTTCTTTTTCAGCGCAGAAGATTTGGGCTCAAGATGTGACTTAGGTCCCACCTTCGTCTTCTTGAAGCCCTTGGCCTTACCCTTGCCTTTATGTACCATCAATATGGGACTAGCAGGCTTGGCCTTCTTCATGTTTATCTCGGCAGTTCGCAACATGCCTAGGAGCTCGGGCAGTGTCTTGTCTATTTCATTCATGTTGTAGTTCAAGACAAACTGCTCATAACTATCCGGCAACGATTGCAGGATAAGATCTGTGGCCAACTCTTGACCCAGAGGAAAACCCAGTCTCTCCAGGTTCTCTATATACCCAATCATCTTGAGTACGTGAGTACCAAATGAGTCTCGAGCTCCCATTTTGCACTGAAATAATGCCTTCGTGACATCGAACCTCTCTTGACGAGCTTGCCCTTGAAACATTTTCTTTAGGTGCTCGTCAATCTCCTTGCACCCCATGTTCTCGTGTTGCTTCTGAAGCTCAGAGTTCATGGTGGTAAGCATAAGGCACTCGACGTCTAAGGCGTCATCGGTATACTTCTTATAAGCATCCTTATCAACACGGGACGAGTTCCCGGTCGGCACCTCGGGGGCTTCTTCTTCCAAGACGTAGAGCTTTCGCTCTTGCCTGAGAACAATTCTCAGGTTCCTATACCAGTCCATGTAATTCGTCCCACTAAGCTTGTCCTTCTCAAGGATAGCTCTTAGGGACAAGGTGGAATGTGAACCACTTGCCATGGAGTTCTACAAGAATTCATGCAGAATCTAATTAGTACCAAAATTCCAAAATACAATTTATTTTAATTTGGACTTCAATTAAATACTCCCACTATTTTATTCAAATTGATGGCCCTCACTATCAATTCGGAGAGTCCATTGCGAGCTACTCTCTTAGTGGACAAGATCCGTATTTCACCAACACCGCGAGTCCGCTTTGGCGTTCCTCTCATAATGCGGTTATTTAGGTAGGCAACGCTTGCCAATTGCATCCTCATGCAACTCTTGTATGGCTGGTGAATAACTCCTTATTCGCATCCATCATATGGTGCATGCCAACCCTATGCCTCTAGGCACTCAACCTTTGAGGTCACCTAGTTAAGTTAGACCCGATGTCGACAGTGGGATATCACAATTATCCGCTCGCACCCTTGCCAAGATAGATTAATGCACCTTGCTTTGGCAAGCCCACACTTCATCGATCGAGGCAGGAAGAGTGTCATCCATCGGAAGGCATCCGAACACTTAATATTTGATGAAGGGATTTTAATTTTAATAATAGGTTAACACTTAACCATGATCAACATTTGATCAAAGTGCACATCCACAGAAAAACAAGCTTTCTTAAATCCACATGCATCCCTTATGTGCACAACATAAGACTATCAACCTTTGATAGACGAAAAGGCTAAATCTGGACATTTAGAACTCTTCCAAATCTTCAGATTTACATGCATTGGACAAAGGCAAAGACAACTCGACTTAAAGCAGTAGACAAGCTCGTCTCTCATTGTTGGATTCAAAATCCAAAACAATACAAGGGTTCATTAACCACTTGAGGGACGGTTACTGCTAAGGAGACAACAATTTCTAACAATTAGAAATGACCACGAAATCCCAGACGTTCCTGGCGGGGTTCCAAGGGGCCGCGCCCCTGGCGGGGTCTTAGGGGCAGAGCCCCTAACGGGGTCCAAGGGGCAGCGCCCTGGCGGTGGTCAAGGGGCAGAGCCCTTGCGGGGTGCGGGGTCAAGGGGTAGAGCCCTTGCGGGGTGCGGGGCAGAGCCCCGACCAAAATTTTGAAATCCCACCACCAGACTTCTACTTGCCTCAGTCTTGTCCCTTCTTCTCGGCATTCTGATATCGTTGAAAGGTGTTGTGGTGTTGATGTTACAATGATATCATCATGTGTATGTTATCTCGACGATAACCGACATGATCATGTTGCTTTGCTTTGCATATAATTTCAACGATATGCCTATACTTGTCGACGATATGTTCAGTCTTTTTCGACGATATTTTACTTAGTAAATTATTGAAGTACTGGACATATCATCTGATCTTTGCAAGCATGAACTAGATATAACATTAAATACAACTTGTACTTATCATTGAGAAGAGCACTTCTTCAAATCAGGAACACTGATGGGCATTGTTCACAACAACTTTAACATTAATACTAATGATGACATTAATCTAAATGTAGATAATAAAGATGATTATGCCCCAAGTGAAGGGGAGCATTAGAAGAATGCTGAAGATGCCAGCAGAATTGATGTAGGGGTTTTCATGATTTGGTGATTGACACGAACAAGATGTCTCTCAACACCCTTTCACGCCAAGATCTACCGCACCTACACAAGCATCTATCGTCGCAATACGTTACGCATCTAACGCAACACATACACCACAAAGGGTGGAATGATCGACTCTAAAATAACGATCGGAAAGAGTCGGATAATTCCCCAAATTAACACAAAGGTTGCCAATCCTTTTGGAGAGCAAAATCAAGGCTATAGGCCAAGATCCGCTCAAGCAAATTGGACCTACCCGATCCGGAAATAAAGAGATTCTATAACAACGAAATCATTTCAGAAATTGCAAGCGGAGTATTTAAAAATCGTTGATAAAATGGTTGTTTGATCTCCACAAATCTAAAGGAAGAAAACACAAGATGGAGGGGAAGAAGTTACCCAACCCGATTCCAACAAACACACAAGATAGGTGGGAGAGTCACTCTCTCCATGGATCCACTGGCGTCACACTGAATGGGGCTGCTGTTGGGTTTTTCTTGAACCATACATCAAATGTAGGCGCAGCGGAAATAAACAGAAACAACCCAAAAGACTTTGGATCGGCCATGAACGTTGAATCAAGAAGTTAACAAAAATGCTAGGTATGAAATTACCTTTGCGGGATTGGATCAAATCCAACCTAGATGCTCCACGAGTTGATTCCTGTCGTCGGCTATGCGAGTCCTCACGTAGAATAATGTCTACGTCTCTACAGTGATCCACACGAGCCGGGAGAAGAACGACTGCACCTTGAACTTCCACGAACTGCTAGGTTCGCTCCAGGAAGAACACACACGGCGACGATCGCCGGAGAGGAGGTCGGCGGAGGCGAACGAGCGATGGAACTCCTTCCGTCTAGGGTTCGGGCGAGAGCGGAACACTTCCGTCGGCCTTTCTTTTCGTTAGTTATGAGAACCCTAAAACGAAGTCCTATTTATACCCAAAGGATAAACAGCTTCTAGAAGAATCGCTATCCGCAGACCACACAGCAGAATAAGGGCTTCTGTTACAATTCGTCGGAATTCCACGGAAGATCATTCGTCGAGATTTCACGGGACAATCCGACGAATCCGACGAATCAGATCAGACGGCAACATTTGCCGAGAAAATGATCTCTGTAACAATTCGTCGAGTGTTCACGGGACAACCCGACGAATCCCGACAAATCCAGACAGACGACAACATTTTGCCGACTGAAGGGTTTCTGTAATAATTCGTCGAGTGTTCACGGGACAATCCGACGAATCCCGACGAATCCGACGAATTCTATCCGTGTAAACCCGACGAATTCAGACAGCAACAACCTGCTGGATTTCCCCATTCTATATATGGTGATTGGTAACATTTACCAACACAGTCAATCTACCAACTTCTCCACATGCTCTTATGTGCGACCCTGCAGGCTCATATCGCGTTGGCAGTGAGATTACATGTTTGACCACTTCTAGATCACAATGGCAACTCCAACAGCTGCAACCTTCTTCCTTGGAGTCTCACTGAAGGAATTCTCGTCGGAGTAGCACCGAAGAGGGGTGGGGGAGCAATCGTCGGCTTTACACCAACATGGGGGCGGCGGCAAGGAGGAGACTCCTATCATGGCCGAAATTCTCAATGGGGAATTAGGGTTCAATCTTTTTCTAATTATTCCTCATCAAAGCTTCCTTATATAGGTGTTACAAACAACACACAACCGTCCAAGAAGAGGATGTGATCTTGTCCATCCGGGCGATTAAATACACACCAAAGATTAAAAAGTGCAGGAAATAAAGAGTTCAAATGCTTAAATGAATATAAAATTATTACCCAAACATGGAATAATTTTATATTCACCAATATAAAATAAAAATGCATAATAATTAAATAACTTGGTCTTCAAGCAGACTAAGCATGCCGCGGGCGGAGGTTGTAACACTGCCTTCCGTTAGCGTCATCATGGCGCCTAAAATCCTTATTCCGTTGCGCCTTGGCAACCGGATCATCATCAAGTAGTGGCGGAGGGGTCGCGCCATCAATCCTCCCCGGCTCAAAATCACGTATCACCGATGCATGGTCCGAGCGATAGCGGTGGAGAAGGTCGACATCCAAGATTCGAAGCTCTGTCTCGAGTACCCGTGAGTAGTCCGAAGGGGGGCGGTCACGCCAACGGATGAGGAAGCGGTAGGTATCGCCATCAGCAGTAGAAAGTGGCTCAGCAACAAGTATTGTATCTGGAGTGAGAAAGGTCTTGGTGCCCTTGGATACCTGACAGGTACGACAACTACTCACTACCCTTCCCACCATCGCCTTAAGTTTAGGCCAATAAAATTTCTCCTTAACTAGCGTAAAGGTCTTATCCCTACCGAAATGGCCACTCAATCCTCCGCTATGCAACTCCCAGATGATATAGAGACGCAAAGATGACTGCGGATACACAACTTCCTATGCCAAAAAGATAGCCATCTTTAATAACAAATGCAGATATAGTCGTGGGGGAACTATCCTGGGCAGATAAATATAAATCCTGAAAATCTGGGCAGGTAGCGTACTCATCCTTAATGTGCTCGAATCCTACAACATTAACCTCCATAATGGATAGTAGAAGTGTAAGGCGACTAAGAGCGTACGCGACTCGGTTGTCAGCTCCCTTAAGGTGCTTAAGATTAAACGTGTAACCTTGTAGGAAAGCTACCCACTTAGCGTGACGCGGGCTGATTTTATGCTGGCCATTGATGAACCGCAATGCTTCGTGATCAGAGAGGATCACAAACTCCTTGGAGAGGAGATAGTGCCTCCAATGGTGCAAACACCGTACAACCGCATAAAACACACCGTCGTAGTTCGAATAATTTAACATAGCGTCAGATAACTTCTCACTAAAGTAACTCACAGGGTGCCCTTCCTGACTCAAAACACCTCCTAATCCCACACCAGAAGCATCACAAGTAAGCTCAAAGACTTTGGTGAAGTCAGGTAGACGTAAGACAGGTGCCTCCGTCATATGCTTCTTAATGCGTTGGAAAGCAAAGGTGGCGGA
Organism: Dactylorhiza incarnata; assembly: GCA_033032865.1. NCBI lineage: Eukaryota > Viridiplantae > Streptophyta > Magnoliopsida > Asparagales > Orchidaceae > Dactylorhiza > Dactylorhiza incarnata. Next base: position 14,272 of record JAWHQI010000834.1, read on the forward strand.
CTTTGTCCAGGTGAACTCGCCCTTCTTCATGCAATCAGTAATGGGGGACATGATGCTACTGAAGTCCCGTATAAAACGGCGGTAAAATGTAGCTAGCCCATGGAAACTACGCACCTCTCGTAACGTGGTCGGCTCGGGCCAGTCCTTAATGACTTGGACCTTGCTAGGGTCAACTCTAATGCCCTCTGATCCAACTATGTAGCCTAAAAACTCCACTTCATGGACATAGAAAGTGCACTTCTTAAGGTTAAGAAATAATGTTTCCTTCCGCAGGGTGGAAAGAATCGCTCTCATGTGGAAGGTGTGCTCGACAGTGGTGGTGCTATAAATCAATATGTCGTCAAAGTAGACTACCACAAACCTACCCATGAATGGTCGAAAGACGTGTGTAATCATCCGCGAAAAGGTGCTGGGGGCATTGGATAGCCCAAAGGGCATCACAAGCCACTCGTAGAACCCATCCTTAGAATTAAACGCAGCCTTCCATTCATCTCCCTCGCGGATCCTAATCTGGTGATAGCCACTCCGTAAATCTAACTTCGAAAAGATGGTGGCGCCAGATAAGACATCTAAGAGGTCATCTAATCGTGGAATAGGAAACCTATACTTGATGGTAATCTTGTTGATAGCATGACTATCAACACACATCCGCCATGTACCATCCTTCTTGGGGGCAAGCAAGGCTGGTACCGCACATGGACTCATGCTAGTCCTAATGAACCCCTTCTTCAACAGGTCCTCAATTTGGGCCTATAACTCGTTGTGGGTGATGAGTCCTGATCATATACACATTTATGGACTCATCTGGGCCGCTTTTCGAGTCATTCCACTACACTTTAGCCCTGTTTCAGCTCATATTTGATACTTCATGCTAAGTGCACCTCTAGGCCCATTTTTGGTGTTATTTCATGTTCTTCTTCTTTAGTAGTTTTCATGCATTGTTAAGTGCCACTTTCAGTGGCTGGATTCGTGGTTGTGCTGGAACAGGAGTCGTGCAGGTGTTCCCGGTACAATTCTGTACAGGAACACTGTGCACGATCGCTGTTTCTATTGCGCACGACCACTGGTCGTGTGCCGCTGATCGTGTGCACTTAACCCTATTTTTTTGAGTTCTGTCTTGGACAGTGCGCACGACCACCAATGATATTGCGAACGACCACCGGTCGTGCGCCGCTGTTCGTGCGCACTTAACATGAATTTTATGAGTTCTGTTTCGACCAGTGCGCACGACCACCTACGATAGTGCGCACGACCACCGGTCGTGCGCCACTGGTCGTGCGAACATGGTATTTTATAAATTTCTTACATTGCAGGCTTTACTCAGGCAGGCGCACGATCACAGGATTCCAGCGCGCACGACCACTGGTCGTGCGCCAATGATCGTGCGCACTGTTTATTCCAGCGCCTATAAATATTCCTGCTCGCGATTTAGGTCGGGACTCCGCATTTTCTTTCGCCAGTCCGCCGTTTCCTGCTCCAGAGCGCCCGATTTCGCCCCTCCATTGCCGCCCACCATCGGGAGGTGCACCGGGCTTGTTCTTCACGCCATTCTTGAGCCGGAGCTTCCTCTCGGCCTCCTCCTTCATCCTAGAGCTTCAAGGAAGGTTTAGCCGCCATTGCCATCAAGCAAGAGGAAGTTTGCAACCTCTACCGGATCGTGACACGAAGAAGACGGGCTCATTGGAGAGTAGTGACAGCTCTCTCTACCCCGGACGTAGTTGCAGACCGAGCTTGGACGCGGATTGACAACCCGGTGATTCCAACCGTGAATCTACAATGAGACTTCAGATTCGGTCGATTTCTTGCCTTGTTCTTCTCTTATTGATGTATTTGTAGCTAGAGCTAACATTATGATGAAGTAGCACTTAACTTTATTTGCATTTCTATACATTTCATGTCTATGTGAAATATTTTACTGTTTGAGTTGCTTGAGGTGCGCCCCATTCCATCCTCAGTCCCGCCATCACGTTCGTGTGCCGCACTAGCAATTGCTAGTGGCGTGCTTGTCGACGAGGTGCTTGCGACCCTCATCTTTATGCCTACTCTTCCATCCGCCTAGCGAAGCGTGGCATAGCGGCCCGTGTAATCCATTCCGACTCCGCCGGTGCGAACCATTCCATCCGCTTGCCTACTCGTCCATCCTCCTAGCGAAGCGTGGCATAGCGGCCCGTGTAATCCATTCGCCCTACGAAGCAGTGCGCTCAAGGCCTGCACAGTTCGATTCTGCTTGCCTACTCGTCCATCCGCCCTTGCGACGCAGCGCGCCCACGGCCTGCCTAGTCTCCATCCCGCCAAGCGAAGCATTGCATAGCGGCATTGCATAGGAGTAGTTTAAGTTGTTTTCATTTATTTTCCACAAACCAAATCCCCCATTTCCGCATCCATCCGCTCGAAAGGACTTCAATCTCAAGTCCTTCCTCAATAATAAACTCCACCTTACTGTGTTCCTTTGAGATCGATACTTGGGGATTCATTCCCATTTTATATTACTTGAACGATCGGTACACTGCCGTTTCGTGGCGCAGTCTTACTACCGCCTATAGCGGTGTGCTAAGATTTGCGCCATCAAGTTCTTGGCGCCGTTGCCGGGGAACACGGTCGTATGAGTTTCTTGAGAGGTAGACGAGAGATTGTAGTTCTTTTTCGCTTGTATATCCATTTTTCTACTTTGTTTTTGTCTTAAAAAAAAATTTTAGCCTCTTAATTTTCTGTGCTCTGTTATTTTTTTTTCTAGTTTTAACTTTTCTAAAGCAGGTTTTCCAGATTTATTTTGTGTGTGTAGTATTATTTTGCAAAGAATCTTTATTTTCTGTTTATCCATATATTTCTGTGATGTATTCTGAAGCCGAGTGTCGTCTTTCTGACACTTTGCGTCGATACATCGACGCCCTGGCTTCTTTAAACGATGAGCATTGTATTAGGTGCTTGCTATGTCAAGGTTTAGGTCATATGGTGAAGGATTGCCCTCGTCTGTGCGATCCTTCCCCCTCTGAGGACGTGTGCGCAGCATCCTCCCGTTTACGGGAGACTACTGCGGACAGGCCCACCAGAGTGTTACCTGGCCCCTACACTGACATCGCACATCATGCTCGATCTTTGCCCTTGGAGATTACTGAGGAATCTCTCGCCGCGTACAGCTCTTTCATGGGTCCCTCAATCCCCTTTTATGAGCTTCCCTTGAGTGACGATGTGCACTCATTCGATGGTCAACAGGGACAGGATTGGGAACTCATGGATGCACCAGTATGGTGTGCAGATTCTGGTTCTTCCTGCGGGGAGGCGTCTGTGGATATTTTCGCAGAGGCGACTGCTCATTTATTTTCTGATCATGAGAGCAGTCCGGTTCCTCCGCACTCCTTGCAAAATTCATCTACTTCTATCTTTAGTGAGTCGGCTGATGATGTCGTGTGGGTGGTTTATTCGGCGCCTGAGGTTACGCCAAAGTGGGTTGAGGATTTCATTCTCTCTGATGGGGAGTGTGATACCTTTGAACACGATGACGCACCGCGGTGGGATGAGGAGGATTCTCTTTCCGAGGAGGAGGTATTTACTTACCTCTTGGATGGGGACATCCAGCTCACCACCGAGGACCCCGAGCTCCTGGGTTCCCCTCGTTACGACTCATATGATACCGACAGTGATCTGTGCTTGGATCCTGCCAGGAGTGAAACCGGGATCACTCCTCCGTTGTTTGATTCTTTTAGTTCTTCATCCATTTTATTTCCTAATCAACCTTCTTTTAATGCTGATATTGATAAGTTCATCCTTCCTGCTTCCCCGCCTGCTTTATTGTCTGATATTTCATTTATCCCTCTACAGATGCTTGAATTTATAGATCCATTCTTGGGTAATTTTGAGAGCCAGTCTTGGCAGGGAAAGCAGTTGGCAATGATGAATTCAATCGTCTATTCCACTTCATCATCATTGCCTGCTTTTTCCTTGAAAGACTGGGTGCAGGGAGGAAAGCGTTACTTCATCCATGACCGCAGGTTAGAGGAGAGGAAGAGGATGAAGAAGGATGAAATATGGAGATGGAAAGCTCCTGATCCTCTCGACTGCTGTTGCTGGGTCTTCGGGCCCATTTCGTTTATCTCTAGTTACTACTTTAAATCAACGTACAGTTGATCTTTTTGGCATACTTGTAATAATTAGGATATTTAGCCTTTTCTTTTATGCTTAGACTTTCATTAAAACTGCTTAATACAGGTATTAAGTCCAGCTTAAGGATGGTAAACAAAAGCGCTGCTGGGAGACAACCCAAGTTTTTGTTGCTAACCCTTTAATAGTTTAGTGTTATATATATTTTTTGCTTGGAGCCTTTTTGCCTGCAGGTGTGCGGCAATTTCTTTTGGTGGCGGACTTGGACTTCCATCGCAGTATTAACGCCAATCTTCTGGTATGCTCATATCTGAGCATAGGTACCCTCTTCCGTAGCATCTCTTTATTCTCATTGTCATAATTCATGTGATTGTCCAATTCAAGTATGGGGGGAGTGTACCGAGTGTTCACTACACGTGTACACGTTTTTGCATACCAGAAGTATATTTTTATTTATGTCATATTATAGCATACACCACTGCACCCATTATGCACGCACTTACTTGCGAGTGCTACCGTGCCAAATTTCCTTTTGGAATGGAGCCGGGAAGTCAATTGTGTTAGCTAGGAATTGTGGTTTGGAGTACGATGTCGACTCCAGTAGTGTTCTAATCGAATACTCATGTTTTGCATAGAATTTTGCGTAGAAGCTATTTCTATTTTCATGCTTTGTATATTTATTCTTATCTAATCTACTAATTAGAGTTTTATTTTACTCAAAGCATGAACCTGTGCCGATCTACCTGTAGTGTAGGTGAGTCGGTAGCAAACGCTAGATTCGTATTTCTTGAGTCAGGAGAAAGAGTTATCTTTCTCGGTGGCTAAGAACTTGCCCCTAGCGACTCTCGAAACATAGGAACGGGTAGTTCTAATGCATTAGCATGATGTAGGCCATTCTTTGGACCGTTTGAGCTTTGAGCCAAAACCAGAGATTTATCCTTGCTAACCAATGTTGAGCCTATCCCACCTTTTCTCTTAGCTCCAACCGCTCTCGCTTAAGCCAAGATCATCAAACCTGTATACGCACGTGTTTTGAGCTTTATAGTATAACTAATTATTGTGATGTGCTGTTTTTGGCTAAGTTGAAAAAAAAAGTAAAATAAAAAGTATTAGTGAGCTAAAAATTGAAAGATCACGCTCCAAAAGAAAAAAAAAATTCTGAGTACTTTATATCATAACTCAGAAATTCTGAATTGTTTGAGAGGAATTACTTTATATTGGGTGTTGGCAATGAAAACATCAGCTTTATTTGTTGCTGGGGTTTACAAAGTGTATTGCTCAAATGTGTTAGGTGCGTTAGCCTCCGAATTTATCATTGTATATCATACCGCAACCAAAGCCACATATTTACCTGAAAGCCATATTGACTAGCGTGTAGTTTTACTTAATGTTGTGGAGAGAGTGCGAAAGTGCGAGCTTATGGCTCCCGACACCAATGGATTTCGGTGGAGTTAGTTCCGTATCCGTATTTTGCGAAATACTCGTCTGAGCGCGTCTCTACATTCTCCCTACACGTGACTGGCAGATCACACTTGGTTCAGCTTTTGAGTAAACTAATCTCTTATTTACTATTTAGATATTTGTAGATTACTTTGCATAATAGAAATTTCTTCTACGAGAATTTCATGCACATGATTATTTGATTTCGCATATTACTCCTAACCATAATCACCTCTATAACCCTTGTTTTTCCCATCCGCCGAGAGTTGTTTGCTCGGGACGCGCAAATAGGTAAGTCTGGGGGTGTGATGATTCCTGATCATATACATATTTATGGACTCATCTGGGCCGCTTTTCGAGTCATTCCACTGCACTTTAGCCCTGTTTCAGCTCATATTTGATACTCCATGCTAAGTGCACCTCTAGGCCCATTTTTGGTGTTATTTCATGTTCTTCTTCTTTATTAGTTTTCATGCATTGTTAAGTGCCACTTTCAGTGGCTGGATTCGTGGTTGTGCTTGAATAGGAGTCGTGCAGGTGTTCCCGGTACAATTCTGCACAGGAACACTGCGCACGATCGATGTTTCTATTGCGCACGACCACTAGTCGTGCACCGCTGATCGTGTGCACTTAACCCTATTTTTTTGAGTTCTGTCTTGGACAGTGCGCACAACCACCAACGATATTGCGCACGACACCGGTCGTGCGCCGCTGTTCATGCGCACTTAACATCAATTTTATGAGTTCTGTTTCGACCAGTGCACACGACCACCTACGATAGTGCGCACGACCACCAGTCGTGCGCCACTGGTCGTGCGAACATGGTATTTTATAAATTTCTTACATTGCAGGCTTCACCCAGGCAGGCGCACGATCACAGGATTCCAGCGCGCGCGACCATTGGTCGTGCGCCAATGATCGTGCGCACTGTTTATTCAGCGCCTATAAATATTCCTGCTCGCGATTTAGGTCGGGACTCCGCATTTTCTTCCGCCAGTCCGCTGTTTCCTGCTCCAGGGCGCCCGATTTCGCCCCTCCATCGCCGCCCACCATCAGGAGGTGCTCCGGGCTTGTTCCATTGCAAGCAGTATTGTGTGCTACCAGGCCAATCTTCTTCAAGCTTACTGAAAGGGAAATCTCTCAAGCTCAAGATAAACTTGTCTGGGAGATAAGTTGTTCTTCCTGAATCATTCAAGAAGAACAGGTAGATCTTCAACTTTGCTGAAGGAGAAGATCAAGGAGAAACAAGACCTGCAGGTGTGCTTCACAGTCCCGTTTCAACTCAATAGAAGATAAGATCTGAAGGTTAACTTTATACAGTCTTTTGTTGTAATATTCACTCTATATTTATCTGTAAGGCCCTTGTGCCTGAGATGTAGGCCTGCTTAGCCTGAGTGTAGAGTTGTACTCCCAGCTTGAGTGTAGGATCTTTGTGAAGATCTGAGGTAGGACTTCTTGATAGGTCTGAGGTAGGAAATCAGGAGATTTCTGAGTTGTAGGAGTTGGAGTACTCTGAGCTTGTAGTGTTGTTGAGCCTGAGGTAAGGTTTGGAGAAAACCTGAGAGATTCTGAGGAATCTTAGTTATAAGCTTTTGAAGATGAGTTGGAGGAGTTGGCCCTGTCTTACTCATTGTTAGAAGGGTGAAGGGGGAAAGAGGACTACTCAAGACACCCTGTCTTGAGGAACCTCTATATATGCTAGTGTGCTTTCTGTGTGTTTGCTTTTAATATTTATATAACTGCTAGGTTAAAGAAGCAAGAAAAGAAAGTGACCTATGCACCCCCCTCTAGGTGATCTAGACTACTACCTATAAACTATCACACTTGATAGTTTATATGTTAGTAGTCTAATTTACCTAGAGGGGGGGGGGGGGGGGGGGGGGTTGAATAGGTCTCTTTGAGTTTTACTTAATTATTGCTAGCAGTTAATGTGTAAGTAAACAAAAACTCAAGCTAACATAGAAAGCACACAGTTATTTATAGTGGTTCCCGAAGACTGTGTGTTTTATAGGTTGTCCACTTTCCCTCTACACCTTTCTAACAGTGTGTTAGACAAGGCAAACTCCTCCAATCTCAAGCTCCAAGAGATTACAACAGAGATCCCTCAGGATCCCTCAGGTTTGCTCCAAACCCTTCCTCAGGCCTAATGACCATACCAACTTAGAGTGCTCCCACTCCTAAAGCTCAGAGATCACATTGATCTCCTACCTCAGGCCTATCAAGAAACCCTACTTCTCAGGTAAAATGCCCTACAACTCAGTCTCAACAGCCTTACCAAACTCAGGCTCAACAGCCCTACAGCTCAGGCTCAACAATCCTACAACTCAGGTTCATCAACCCTACAAACTTAGGAACAGTGCCCATCAATCTCAAAACAACATAGTTCCTACAAAGGGTATACGTTTTAGCTTACAATCATTGACAGCAGAGTGTCTTCTGTTGATTATGCACAGCTGGTGCAACCTTTAAGAAGGGCTGAATATAATCTTCAGACCTGGCTCCTACTTGATCCTTTTCCTCAGTAGAAGAGAAATAATCACTTTGCTCTTCTGGATAGAAGAACAATCTTCTATCCTTGTTGCTTCTTGCTGGTTCTGGAAGCAGAAGGAGAGAGTTCTTGAAAGCCATCAATGGAATAGTAAACAATTATTCTTCTTTTCAGCACATAGTACACCAGTAATAACCAGTAAGCTAGCCCTCTCTCAAATGCCCTAGGATGTTCTTTTATACTCCTTCTATCTTCAACGACTCTTAGGAGGGCCCTGACACTATGGAAGAGAATAAAATACTTATCTTCCCTTTATAGCTATTTGCACCAAAAGCAACACCCGCCATTGTCATCTTTCAAATTTGAATCGGTCTCAGTTGTTGGGCTAAGAAAGTCTTCAGTCTCAGCGGTTGAGCTGCCTTGGTATCAGTATATCCGCTGAGATAGATTATCTTCTCAATAGATATTATTTATCTGCAGTTCACCTGAGGCAGACCCCTTCTCAGCGGCTTCTGGCCTCATCTCAGCGGTTTCACTGAGGCAGTGAGCTCTTCTCAGTGGTTTAGACAGTGAACCACCAACAAAATTCTAATGCATGGAATATCTAAACCCTGTAGAGTGATGATGCAAAATGGGGTTTATCAAATACAATATGTACTTAACATTGAGAGCGATGCCTCTTTAAATAGAGGGAACATTGAGGGAAATATTCCCAATAATCTCATGCGACTGCATCACATGATGATGAGAATGCTTCCCAAATGGCATTGCGTCTCAGCGAGCTGGAAGTGGAGGTGGAATCCCTCAAGGCATAACCCGCTAGTGTCCCTTCTAAGATTCCAATGGCATAGCGCGACGAGTCCATCTCCAAAGGCTTGAAGCTGTTGTAGTTCACTCCATGCAAGGTCAAGGCTACCCGAGAGATCCTGGTCATCAAGTCCACCGAGACCAACCTTCCAATGATGTTCAACATCAGCGCTTTATAGGCATGGTGGGAGGATGCCACAGCCGAGATCCTGATTCCGGCACTCCTCCTTCCGGATCCCTCAACAAGCTCGCCTTCTAACTCGCATGCCTACTAGCCTGCCGAAGATGAAGACAATGAGAAAGGACTATCCCCCGCGGACCCTCCATCCCCTTAGTTTAGGGCTTTCTCCATTTTGCTTTTCAATGTACTTTTGTTATGTGTGGGCGTGGCCCCAAAACTTGTAGCTATAATGAATTATCAATGGAAATTTTCTATATCTTTTTTGTTTCCACCCTTTTTTATTTTTATTGGCAACTCGCTTTAATTTCATGAGGTCGCCTAGTGCCAACCTTAAAGGCCAAACTCTTTACCAGGATGCCCAACTCGCCCCATTGTAACTTGTGAGTACTAGGTCAAATGACCCTAGTACGCCCACCACCTTTCAACAAAATGACCTTCGCATTTAGAGCCAGCTCAACGTTCAGGAGGCTACGAGTGCATTCGTAGTTGAGTCTGCGAGGGGTTCATGAGACTCCTTTGCTCATCCCACTTTCAGAGCATTACTTTGATTGAGGAGTCAGTATTAATCGTCTCCCTCATCTTGACAAGTACTTGAGCCTGGATGTTCGTGCTTGCTCTAATTGGAAGTGGTAGTATTTTTTTCTGCTCGCACTTGTCGCGGGCTTCATTCTTCGTGAGACCATCGCAACCTAGGTGGCAAGTGAGGTGCGTAGGAGACCAGGGTGAGACCAAACGTGCTCGCACCCTATACTTGTTTTAACTTAGGTTTTCCAAATGCCTTTTACTTTGCCATTTTGTCTCGTTCATGCATCCATGGTTGCGATATCGGTCCTCTTCGAGGACCTCTCAAGCATTTATCCTTTATCCCACCAAATCCACCATTTTCAGGGGCTTCCTTCAAAAATACTTCCTTCCTACCTGCCAACCGAGTGATCAACCTGCCCTATCGTCTTTTGAGAGCGTGTTCAGTGGAACATTCTCAGGGTTTTTACTAAAATAACTTCTTTCCTACCATGCCACCTGAGTGATCTACTTGCCCTGCCGGCTTGTGAGAGCTCGGTCAGCTGAACCTTCTCAGGGGATTTCTAACATAACTTATTGGTGCAACCCCGACGACATCGTAGTTTCCTGTTCTTCATTTATTTCCTGTTTATTTTATTGTAGCGCGCCGCGCATTTTCTGTGTTGTTGCACTTTCCTGTTTGTTTTATTGTAGCGCGCCGCGCATTTTCTTTGCTATTGCATTTGTTAGCTTGAATGAAATTGTAGCGCGCCGCGCAAAGTTTTGTCCCGGCATGTGAGCCCGGCCAACTCACGTGACCCTGAATGAATTGGCCTGGTATGACGAGAGCCGGTGCGGCGAGTGTTACTTGTGTTCAATTTAATGACTAGAATTAAAGCTTAAAAAAATAATAACATTCTTTTAATTTCAGCCAAGGCAAAAGCCCTATAAATAGGAATGAGGAGGAAGCCCTAAGGAGGCTGATATTGTGAGAGAAATCCCCTCTTACGGTATTTGAGACGCAAGTTCTATCGCAAACCCGACGCCGTCCTGTTGCTCCTTCGCAATATCCGCCCACAGGACGTTGTTCTTTCCCCTTCTGTGGAGCCTCCGCCGATGCCAGCCCTTCGTCGTTCCTCTTCCATGGAGCCACCGCCGTCGCCAGCCTCTCCATCGTCCTCTTCCGTGGAGCCGCTGCAGTCGCCTCCCTCTCCATCGTCCTCCCGCGTGGAACCACCGCCAACGCCAACCTTCTCCGTCGTCCTCCCCCGTGGAACCACCGCCAACGCCAACCTTCTCCATCTTCCTCCTCCGTGGAACCACCGCCGACGCCCAGCCTTGCGCCTCCTCCTCCTCCCGTGGACCCACTGCCTGCTGTTAACCCAGATCCCGCCGACTGCCCTTTCGGTGGAACTGCAGCCAACCTTGCGGGAGAAACCAACGATCCCGAGAGCCTCCTTCCTCGTGCTTTCCGACCTGAGTCATTGCGGTCAGCGTTTTCGCCGACCGTCCTCCGCTTGGGACGCGTTTATTCAGGCTTGCGAAGCCCCGGGGTGAGATCCTTCCTTTCCTTTACTCTATTTCCTGGTTGCTGGTTGAAAATTAAAGGATTTAACAGCATTTGGCTAGTCTTTAATTGAATAGTAGCATTCTCTGCATTGCGTCTCGTTGCGCCGCGTATTCTATTTTGTTCTTGTCCGCAAATGTAAGCTTGGTATACGGACTGTGTGTGTGCCGTGCTAAGGTGAACTCCTGTCACCACGTTACTTTGTTACCCGCCCGTTTGAACAACGGAAGCTCGTTGGGAAACTGCGCGCTGAATTAGGAATTGTTGACCTAGTTTACATCACTTATTTTCTACCCTGCCACCTGATTGATCAACCTGCCCTGCCGGCTTGTGGTAGCCCAGTCAGCAAAACCTTCTCAGGGGATTTCCAAAATAACTTCTTTTCTACCTTGCTGATTCGGTTTCGGCAAGTGCACCAGTCGCACAAGTAATAAAGTTGGGAATACGTCCCCGAATATCGTCTCTCAAGGAATGCGCGTGGATTGTTTGATTCTTCGGATTGAGAAAATAATTACTAGAGTAAATTAAAGGAAAAACAGGGCTTTGATTTTGGATTCCTAAATTACTACACATAAATAAAATGCGGGTCAAAACTCCGCTTCGCAAGGCGGGATGGATGCAACGGCCGCAATGCCGTGCTTGGGTGAGCGGGTGAGCGGGTGAACGAGAGGGCTGGCGGATTACGGTGCTCCTTAAATCTCATGAACCACAAAGGATCTCAAAAACATGAAATCACATTAACTAAAACACAATGTTCATGATCATCATCCATAATAACAAACATATCTAAGAAAACTCTGAAGCAAGCAAAGGGGAAAAGAGGAAACAGAAGCTCGAAGACTTTGCTGAAGATTCTCGGCCGGAATCGACGGGTTGTCAAGCCTCATCCGTGCTTGGTCTTCAGTTACATCTGGGGTTCTGAGGAGCTGTCACCTTCCTCTACATATACCCATCTTCTTCGTGGTCTATCTTGAGGTAACTCTTATTCTACTCATGGAATGCAGCCAAAGCTCTCCGTCTATGGCGTTCTCGAGCTCAAGGATGATGAAGGAGGCCAAGGAGGGAGCTTTGGTTGAAGATTTGCAAGCCAAAGGTCACCGGAGCTCCTCCTAGGTCGAACGGTGGTGGAGCGGAAGAACTCGGCGAAAATGGCGGGCTCTCCAGCTTTTCCCGCAGGGGATTCCTTCTTCCAGCGGATTTCCTGCCTTAAATACTGAAAAGTCATAAATTTAGTCACGCATGGGAGAACGCACGATCATGCATTGCCCGTGCATTATTTAACGAATAAATTGGCTTGAGGAAGAAATAGCAGCGCCCGTGCGATTTACTCACGCACGGGCGAATCCGCCTGTGCGCAAAAACGCACGAACAAATTTAGATTGGCTGAAAAACATATGAAACAGGTGATCGTGTGTTTCCTTCGCGCACGGGCAGCCGCCTGTGCGTACAAATGCACGACCAAATTCAGATCACAGGTTTTCTACCCAGAAGAAGGCGCACAACCGCAGCCGTCCGTGCATCAAGAAAATGCACGACCGTGCGATATAAATAAACATGATTTCTGGGGTAAAATAGGGTGATCCAACTACCTGTAAGAACATCAATCCAGCTGGGAATACACCTCCTGCACCAATCAGATAGAAAAAGAGGATTGGGGAGCACCATGTGCTTACCCCCAATATCATGGAGCGCAAACGCACACCCAAACAGGCTTAAAAGGATCACAAAGCACGCAAGTGCGCATGAATGAGCATAAGTGAAATATATGCAATAATAGCTCGAAAATGATGCACATGTGAGTGAAAACTAGCCCGGATGAGTCCATCAAAGTGTATATAAATGGTACTCATCACACCCCCAGACTTAACTGTTTGCACGTCTCGGGCAAACGACTTAGCTCTCCGTCGGAACAATTGGATGTTAGAGCAGATTTTAGCGGTAGAGATCCATGCAAAGTCGCATGCTCATGTGCGTAGAAATACGTTAGAATAGAATTTAACTCAAGATTACATTTAACTATTTCTAGAATAGTAATTTGAAATCTAGTTTACTCGGATGGTGATTCCCGGTGAGTCTTTCGGTCGCGCACAAGGGACAATAGCGTGGCTAATGAGTAGAGTATTACTCAATCAAAATTCGGGACAATCTCCTAAGAAATCCATCAAAGTCGGTGTCCATAGGCTTGCACATTCACACTCTCTCTACTGCATGAGTGACTCATATCAAAAATCAATAGGACTTATAGGTTAAGATTTGGCTTAGGTTGAGTTTAGGTTAGATAAGTAGAAGAATGATGGGCAACGCACTCAACATAACCTGAGTACTCAAGAGTATAAAATAACCAATACAACAATTTCAAGAACCACACAGCACCCCCAGACTTCAACTGGACACTAGGTGCGTGCTAAGCCAACCATACATTGTTTTATCGAGAGATTATACTTGAAAGTTCTTTTTGCATAGTTATTTTTTTTCTTTTTTTTTCTTTTTCTCTTCTCGACAAATAAACCTTTTGTAAGCACTTTATAAACTTCTCCTTTAGCTTTCTCAAAGCTGCCATACACAACATAGATAACACCAAACATGGTAGATATATAAACTTCTTTTCAAACTCATTTGTTGGTGCGAATATAGGTTTGGCTGTATGGCTCTGGTGAAATTCAAGTGGAGCTAAGCAAGAAGGATAGGTAGACTCAAGTGGGTTTGCAAAGGTGATTACATTGGTTAGGATTTCAAAAGCACAAACGGATCAAGAAACGACCTACATCACGCTTTAAAACGAGTTATTCAACGCAATCATTTCAAGAGTCGCCTAGTGCAAGTTCTAGCCACCGAGAAAGGTTATCATTCCTTTCGACCCTAGTAATAAGCTATTACTAATTCTGCTACACTCGACCCTATGCTACCGTTGGATTCACCGGATTCACCACTAGAGTAAAATAAATTGCAACAACTATAATAGAAATAATTAAATTATAACATTGAATTTTATTCTACTCTAATTGAATTTCTAGGCGTGACGGGAGCACTCGACTAGAGCACTACTCGAGTCAACATTTTTCTCCACCCCTCACTCCTACACTCACAATCCAATTCTTATGAGTGGGGGACCTCACAGCAATACCCAATAAGCGCGCGCGATTAAGACGCGTGAACTAGGTGCAAATGTATGCAATGTGTGCAAAAAAATTGAAAATCCTAACTCAGCACATTCTAATATGCTATGCAAAGGTCGTGGACGTGCATAACTCGATCTCTCCCCCAGACTTGATCACAATTCTATAAAATAAAGAATTCATGGATTAAGGAAAATTGGGGTAGAGTGGACCTATGCTCACAAATGAGCATGCCATAAGTGCGACAATTCCTTCTTTAACTTTCTCCTTCCTCATCCCCCGAGCGAGAGCTTGAACCTGCGATGTTAGCGTGAACAAACAAAAAAACAAAATAAACACAAATCTGAACAAAAGATCGGAACCAAATGGTTCCCCCATGGGTTGTCTCCCAAGAAGTCATTTTGTTTACTGTCCTAAATGTGGACCAAATACCTGTATTAAGCAAAGTTCATAAAGTGCAGAAGTTCTAAAGAAGAGTTCACACGCAAAGTTCTCAGAACACGAAAAGAAAAACATAATATCAGCTATAAGCATTTTTGTAGTGCCCGTCCCCAGTGGCTCATAGGATGGAGGTGAAAGCTTTAGGACCAAAATTGGTATTGCCCAATTTTCCCTTATCCTCCGCCATCTTGCCACGGAGAGCAGCGGAGCATGCACCACGCAATAGTCTCTCTTGTTTATGCTTCACCACGGTTGGAGAGCGCCAGCGTTGATTAGTTTCAGCATTTCCCACCTTGGTGGTGGGTGGAATCACTTCTGTCGCCGCAGTGGTGACTAGATCAGCCCAAGAGATAGAACATTTAAGAGGTTTGTTACATAATTCATTACAAGCTAACAATGGGACGTCGTCCCGAGTTAAGTTCGGCTCGACAGGTTCAGAAATGAGGTTCTCCTCCCTCTCCGAGTCACATTCTTTCCAACAGTCAACTTCTTCCTCTTCTCCGCTCGACTGATCTTCTTCCTTTTCTCCGTTAAATGATCCTTTTTCTTCCCTGTTCTCTGCATTACTAAGTGATTCATCAATAATAAACTGGGGAGAGCAAAATAATGTTGCAGTTGCAATCTTGGGGCAAGTAGGGGATGTTACCTTACTAGGTAAGATAACACACCCCGTAGAGAAGTCCAAAGTGGCACCGCTCACTTTCAATAACGGTACTCCCAAGATGGGAATAGATTGATTCTCACTGGGTCCCAATACTTGGAAATCGGCGACCACCACCTTCCCCTCGATTCAGACTTCAACATTTCTTACTTCTCCCTCCACCTGAATGACAGTCCCGTTCGCAAGCACTAGGGACTTCCGGTCATCCGTGTTCATTTCAAGTTGCATTTTAGCAACGTCCTGCAGTGCAAGGACGTTGTGGGATGAACCAGAGTCACACAAGGCAGCAGTTTCAACATTATTTAGTGAGCATGTTATTACCAACTCACTTGGGTTACCTACTTCCTCATCGGTGAGACTCTTCCCTTGATTGATTGGATTCTTTTCAGTGTTGCTGGGTAGGGTCCCTTGCGAACGCTCAGTCAGCAGTTGAGCCAATTGGCCCAATTGCATCTCTAAGCTTCGCATGGATGCGGTTTGGCTAACCATATTAGATTTAGCGGCCTGCATGAATCTCTCCATCATTTCTTCAAGGTTGCTCTTCTTGGGGGCTGGGGTATTTTGTGTATAACCCAGTTGTGGTGGCCGCGGTTGGCTCCCGGAGGCTTGAGCATTGAATTGATGCGAGCCTCCTTGCCATCATTGGCCAGGAAAGTTTTGTTTCCACGAGAAGTTTGGGTGATTCCTCACACCTGGGTTATAAGCATTATTAAAAGGTGCTCCACGATTTTGATCATTCATATAATTTATGCTTTCATCATAAGATACTTCGGTAGGTTGCTCACCTGTGGAACACTCATATGCATATGCCCCGGGCTTCCACAACATTGACATGAGATGACCATCATTGGGGCAGGAGGAAGGGCAGGCTTCTTAAGAAGCATGATATCTTCATAGGGTGTGATGCCATCTCAGCAGATGCACCAGGTGTGCTCACCTCAAAGAGTCCCCGAGCATTCCTTGGGGCATTCCTTCCAGCAGTCCATAATGAACTATGAATGGCAGTGTCCTAGAGAATCCGCAATGCGTCTTCGGGGGTATGGTTCATCAGAGTTCCGCCTGCAGCTGCATCAATCATGGCCCTGTAATTGGGCTCGATTGCAAAGTAAAAATTTTCCACTAGGCTCCACGGTTGCAGCTCATGATGGGGGCATTTCCGGAGAAGGTCCATGAACCTTTCCCATTCCTCTGCGAGAGTCTCCTGATCATGTTGTAGAAATGTAGCGATTTCTCTCCTCAAGTTCACAACCTTGTCAACTGGGTGGACCTTTTTCAGAAATTTCGTTTGCAGAGCATCCCATGTGGTGGTTGTACCGGGCGGTATCGTGTGAAGCCATGCTTTCTCCTTGTCTCGGAGGGAGAATGGAAACAGCCTGAGTTTCACCGTCTCATCAGTGATCCCAGCGTACCGAAATGTTCCGCAAATTTCTGCGAATTCAGCCAAGTGAAGATGGGGATCTTCACTGACTAACCCGGATAATTGGGCCTGGTTGCGGATCATATTCAGGATGGCTGGCTTTATCTCAAAGTTGTTGTTCGTGATGGCCGGGCCAAATCTGTGGTACACACTCCCAATAGTGGGCATTGTGTAGTCTCTCATGGTCCTGGGTCTCGGCCTAGCCACTTCATTCTCATCAGCTGCCTGACCGGCGGCTGGTGCATTTCCCTCCCCTGGATTGACCTGATTTCCATTGGCGTCCATGGTTGCAGCAGCACGGATACGCGCCCATAGGGTACGCTCTATTTCAGGGTCAAATGCTGCAACGTCACCGGTGTCTCATCTCTGCATACACACACCGAAAACAATAGAAATAAAGTAAAAAACAACAACTCCTGTAACTATTGACTCAAACACCGAAATCAAACTACGCCTACATTCCCCGGCAACGGCGCCAAAAAATTGATGCTGTTTCGGCAAGTGCACCGGTCGCACAAGTAATAATGTTGGGAATACATCCCCGAATATCGTCTCTCAAGGAATGCGCGTGGATTGTTTGATTCTTTGGATTGAGAAAATAATTACTAGAGTAGATTAAAGAAAAAACAGGGCTTTGATTTTGGTTTCCTAAATTACTACACATAGATAAAATGCAGGGCAAAACTCAGCTTCGCATGGCGGGATGGATGCAATGGCCACGATGTCGTGCTTCAGTGAGCGGGTGAACGAGAGGGCTGGCGGATTACGACGCTCCTCAAATCTCATGAACCACAAAGGATCTCAAAAACATGAAATAACATTAACTAAAACACAATGTTCATCATCCATAATAACAAACATATCTAAGAAAACTCTGAAGCAAGCAAAGGGGAAAAGAGGAAACTGAAGATCGAAGACTATGCTGAAGATTCTCGGCCGGAATCGATGGGTTGTCAAGCCTCGTCCGTGCTCGGTCTTTAGTTGCGTCCGGGGTCCGGAGGACCTGTCAGCTTCCTCTAGTTATACCCATCTTCTTCGTGGTCTAGCTTGAGGTAACTCTTGTTCTACTCCTGGAATGCAGCCGAAGCTCTCCATCTATGGCGTTCTTGAGCTCAAGGATGATGGAGGAGGCCAAGGAGGGAGATTTGGTGGAAGATTTGCAAGCCAAAGATCACCGGAGCTCCTCCTAGGTTGAACGGTGGTGGAGCGGAAGAACTGGGCAAAAATGGCGGGCTCTCCAGCTTTTCCCGCGGGGGATTCCTTCTTCCAGCGGATTTCCTGCCTTAAATACTGAAAAGTCATAAATTTAGTCACGTACGGGAGAACACACGATCGTGCATTGCCCATGCATTATTCAATGAATAAATTGGCTTGAGGAAGAAGCAGCAGCGCCCGTGCGATTTACTCAGGCACGGGCGAATCCGCCCGTGTGCAAAAACGCACGAACAAATTCAGATTTGCTGAAAAACAAATGAAACAGGCGATCGTGTGTTTCCTTCGTGCACGGGCAGCCTCCTGTGCGTACAAACACACGGCCAAATTTAGATCACCGATTTTCTACCCAGAAGAATGCGCACGACCGCAATCATCCTTGCGTCAAGAAAACGCACGACCATGCGATATAAATAAACATGATTTCTGGGGTATAATAGGGTGATCCAACTACCTGTAACAATAGCAATCCAGCTGGGAATACACCTCCATCACCAATCAGACTGAGAAAGAGGATTGGGGAGCACCATGTGCTTACCCCCAATATCATGAAGCGCAAACGCACACCCAAACAGGCTTAAAAGGAGCACAAAGCACACAAGTTCGCATGAATGAGCATAAGTGAAATAGATGCAATAATAGCTCGAAAATGATGCACATGAGAGTGAAAACTAGCCCGGATGAGTCCATCAAAGTGTATATAAATGGGACTCATCACTTGCCACCTGAGTGATAAACCTGCCCTACCGGCTTGTAAGAGCCCAACCAGTGGAATTCTCAGGGGCTTTCTAACATAACTTCTTTTCTACCCTGGAACTTCAGTGATCACCCTGCCATACAGGCTTGTGCGAGCTCGATTAGCAGAACCTTCTCAGGAGATTTCCAGTATAACTTCTTTCTACCCTGCCACCCGAGTGATTAACCTGCCCTGCTAGCTTGTGAGAGCCTAGTCAGCAGAACCTTCTCAGGGGCTTTCTAACATAACTTCTTTTCTACCCTGCTACTTGAGTGATCAACTTGCCCTGCCGGCTTGTGAAAGCCCGGTCATAGGAATCTTCTCAGAGGCTTTCCAACATAACTTATTTTGTACCCTGCCACCTGTGTGATCAACCTGCCAAGCCGGCTTGTGTGAGCCTGGTCTGTAGAACCTTCTCAGGGGCGTTCCAAAATAACTTCTTTTCTATCTCGACTCCCGAGTGATCAACTTGCCCTACCTGCTTGTGAGAGCCTGGTCAGCGGAACCTTCTCAGGGGCTTTCCAAAATAACATCTTTTCTACCCTACAACCTGAGTGATCAACCTGACCTGCTGACTTATGAGAGCCCGGTCAGTGTAACCTTCTCAGGGGCTTTCCAAAATAACTTATTTTCTATCCTACCTCCCAAGTGATCAACGTGCCCTGCCATTTGCTGAGAGACCGGTCAGTGGAACCTTCTTAGGGGCTTTCCAACATAACTTCTTTTCTACCCTGCCACCTGAGTGATCAACCTGCCCTACCGGCTTGTGAGAGCCCAGTTTGCGGAACCTTCTCAGGGACTTTCCAACATAACTTCTTTTCGTTTACTCTATCATAAAACTATCAGATACTCCGCACCATGACCTAGTCGAGTAGAAACAGCATTTATAATAAAGTAGAATGTATTAGGATGCAATTTTAATTTATTTTTCAAGGATAGAAGCGTGTTAGGTCATCCCCACTCTAAGTATGGCCGAGGGGACTCCCTCAAAATTTTGGACGCGATACCCGGCTGATTTTAATGCCTCCACGAATACAAAAGGACCTTGCAAGTTGGGATGGAGTTTTCCAACTGCCACCGATGTTGGGAATAGTGCCCACTATGTTCCTGATTTGAAGAAGCCCTCACAATATAAAGAACACATCTGCATTTGGTGCATGTGCTTTCTTGTCAAAATGATTTCAGGTACTTGAATGTGCAAGTCTAACATAGGGATAGACTTAGTGTCATCAGACATAGTTTTCCCAATGTAATCCCTCACTGTGAGAAACACCATGTCAACCTATGAACTAAATATATTAGACTTGACACTAACTTTCAATCATCAAGTATAAAGGTCTATCAGGGAAGTTGAAGCAAAGGATTTTAGTGGAGAAGATCAGAATTTGCCTAAGGAAAATATCATCTTGGTAAGCTTTAATATCGTCGAGTTAAGGTGTCGATATCTTCCTGAAGACACTAAGCTCCAAGATGATATTGTCTTATAAACTCACAGCATCTCCCTAATCATCTTGTCTAAGAAGAAGAAGTAGAATATCGAATTATTGGCATGGTTAGCTATTTTACAAGATGATATCGTCTTGACAAGGTTCATATACCTTAATATCATCTGAAAAGTACACTTCATATAGATTGAAGGGTTTATATGAAGAAAAAAATTGACTAAGTCAATTATCATCTCGGCCACTCGAAATGTCATCGAGGAACTAAGATGACATTTCATGAATAACAAGACGATTCGCTTACAAGAACTCAAATATCATCTTGAAGACTATGAAGAAATATAAAGACAATTCAAGGAGACGAACCAACTAGAAGGATGAAGAAACAAAATATCGTCTTGAAGACTATGACGAACGATCAAGTAGATTCATGTAAAAGAATCGACTAGAAGGCTGAAAGAATGAAATATCATCTTGTTGTGAAAAGCTCCTTTTGATTTAACTTAGCAAATTAACTATAGGTGATTTTACTCCATAGGATTATTACCCATGTTGTATAGTATGGGTAATTTGGTCATTAGATGTCTTGGGATGTAACAATCTAATGTGGGTGTCCAAGACCAGTACAAAGAAAGTACAAAATTTAGTTAAATTAAACTTGCAACTTCGACTGAAAGTCAAAGAAACTTTGAATACAAGTTGAAGTAACTCAGACTGAAGTCCAAGTCGACGTAACATCGAGATGTACTCGGCGCAGAAGACAAAGTTAGTCGAAGAAATATTAGAAGTCGACGCAACTGTGACTCGAAGTCGACGTAGAAGATGAATTTCAAAGTCCAAGCCTTCAACTCGACGGATACATCGATAAGGATTCGATGCAACGTCGATATCTGAGTTTAGTTCAAAGATGAAGATGAATTCGAAGCAGCTTCTATTAGAACTCAGAGGTGCGTCGATTAGAAGGAAAACGAATTCGACGCTACTTCGAATACAGACAGAAGTGAGATGTTTTCTCCTATCCTTTTCTAATCCTTTTCAAAAGGTATCCAAGGATATAATTCAAAGTCTAACGGCTCGTTTATTGCCAAGAATGGAATGAAGTACTCCAAATAGACAACAAAGACATTCTTGGAAGATATTCAAATCAGATTGATGGGTCGGGAAACAGAAATAGAAAGAAATACATATTGTACAATGTATATTCCTTTTAAGGACAAAAGAGAAGAGGAAACAAATAAACGGACCTATTCGACAGGGAATAATAATACATAGGAAGGAAGAAAAACACAATCAAGGAAGTCTATTCTAACTCTCCTTCTTCCTCGAGTTCATATATAGAAAAGAAGAGAAAATCTCTGTACAGGAAATAGAGCACAGTTACTGCTTCTTCTTCTTCTCTATTATAGTATAAATCCATCAAGTGTACAAAGATTATCAGGATCACAAGAAAAACAACTCTTGCATTCATCTCTATCTTAAGCAAGTGTTAATCATATACAGATCCTGAAGAACATTGACAACATCGTATGTGATAGCTGAAGAAGGATTCAAACAAATGAATCCCACTATTTCTTTCTTCTTCTTCTACTGTTCTTATTCTGCAACTGTAAAAGAGTTTTAAGAATCCCTCTTCAAAGGATTTAGTGGTTCTAAGAGTCTCCTTAGGAAAAGACAAAATGGTTCTAAGAGTCTCCTTAGCAAAAGACTCAGTAGTTCTAAGTGTCTCCTTAGCAAGAGACTCAGAGGTTCTAAGAGTCTCCTTATAAAAGGTTTTAGAGCTGGTTCTTAGAGTCTCCTTATCAAAAGACTTGGGCACTGTTAGTGCAATCCCACCAAGGTGGTAGAAGTGTGGAGTACCCACATTTTGGGGAACCACTATAAAATTTCTGTGTCTTCTATATTGCTTTTTTGTGACGTCCCAGTTTACTATTTTTTGTTTTCTATTCTACTTTATTCTGAATTGGTATTGCTGAATGCATAGTTATTAGAGTAGTTTAGTGTATGTGCACATTTAGTGAAATGAATTTGTTAAAATCTCCATTCACCCCCCTCTAGAGAATACTCAGAGGCACACTGTGCACTTTCAATTGGTATGAAAGGGAGGTTGATCATTAAAAAGGTTAACACCTTGATCCAAAGATATCCTCACTCATATTTCTGTAATTAAAACTAATTTAAAAGGACAATGACTTCTAAGGACTATGCTTCAACAAGACCACCTTTGTGTAATCTTAACAAGTTTACACTCTAGAAGGCCAAAATAAAAATATATATCAACTCCATTGATGAAAACATGTATGATGTCATTGTATCAGGTCCTCCAATACATTCAAAAAAGATGCAAGTGGGACTGTTACACAATAACTGGTTTCCAGATCTGAATTGACTGAAGTTGAGAAGAAATTAAAGGCATGTGATGTTAAGGCTATGAATATACTAGCATCAACAATGTCAGATGATATATTTCAAATAGTGGCTGAATTCCAGTCAGCTAAGGAAATCTGGGACTCTCTCTCAAGTATAGTTAAAGGAAGCTCAGATGAAAGGAAGGATAAGAAGAAAGAGAGTGGATTTGTTGCTGAAACATGGAGTGATACTGAATCCAGCTCCAGCAGTTCCTCAGAAATTGAGGAGAAAACAAAGACTGAAGAAGCTTGCCTGATGGCTTTGGAAGATTCCTCTGAAGAAGATTAGGTATCATTAATTGAAGACTGATGTTTCCTCAGAAGCTTTCAAAACTTGTTTTAAAGAATTCTGTAAAGATTATCTAAATTTTTAAAAAGAAACTGAAAAAGCTAGTGAAGAACTAGAAGAACTTAAGAAAGAGAATCTATATTCTATTAATTATGACTTAAGAAATCAACTCATAAATAGGAAACAGAGGTAGATAAACTAACTGTTGAAAATCAAACACTTAAGGAAGATCTTACAAAGGAAAACGCCTATGAAGATTCACTAAATGGGAGAAGTCAAAAACTAAAAGAAATCTCAGAGAATCTCATTAATAGGTTAAGATATCTTGGATTAAGAGTTTATCATGTTGTTAGTAATGGATCTTCTAGCAAACCTGCATGGGTGAATCCAGTTGTATTTGTTAAATCTAGTGAGAACCAACTAAATGAAAATATTGAAATTTGTGAAGAATTACATGATCATCCTGATAAAGTTACATTACTCAATAGGGTGAACATTAATAATCAACAAGGAATATTATGCAAATATCCTTTAAAAATTCCATAAACAACAATAAATTTTTGAACAAAAGGAACCTTGCGTTGAATAGACATCGACACAACTTTGAAGTTACGTCGAATCTAATTCGACGGAACTCTGCAAATGCTTCGACATCAATTCAAAGTGGGATTGAAGGTGCGTCGAATTATACTTGACACAGCCAGCAACCTGTGCCAATTGCATATCTACACAACTTTGCAGACACATCGAATTCCTTTCGATGCAACCCTATAGATGTGTCGACTTCTACTCGATGTAGGTGTCCAGAAAACTTTTCAAGAAATTTCAATTCTACAATCTCTCCTGCAAACTCACTCGTTAATTCTAAATGTTATTACTACTATAAAATTGGACACAATGCTAAAACTTGTTGGTTTAACAAAATACCACTCTACCATCCTTAAGGGGTATCATGAAAGGCATGCTTACACTTTCATTTCACCATTTCAAGGTAGAAGCTATGGGCCCAAGGTAATCTGGGTTCCTACAAATGTTTGAGTTATATGTGCAGGATGAATAACATAGGATAGACCAACTAAAGGAAGGACAACATAGATATAATGGACTTTAATTTTAGTTAAAGGAGCTACATATGCAGGATGTACCTTTGACCTCCTTTCTTTAGAAGTAGAAGCAGAGCTATCTGACAGAGAAATAAAAGAGATGCTGAAATTGATGAATTCTTCAAAGGAAAAACCAATTCACCTGAAGAACATTAATCTCTCTGAAAAGTACCAATTACTGGAAAATATTGTTGTAAAATAATGCTATGGAAAGTCTCTGCTCATGTTGCCATATCCAGAGCCTTCTATTCCATCAAACTAGGCCTTTTAA
This sequence comes from Dactylorhiza incarnata, assembly GCA_033032865.1. Lineage (NCBI taxonomy): Eukaryota > Viridiplantae > Streptophyta > Magnoliopsida > Asparagales > Orchidaceae > Dactylorhiza > Dactylorhiza incarnata. The sequence goes on from JAWHQI010000834.1 coordinate 38,447, forward strand.
TTACATATTCCCTCATTAACTCTCCCTCCCACTAAAACTCCTACTTCTTCCACTATGCCAACCTCTTCTCCTCTCAATCTACCTTCTTTAATTCTTCAAGAAGTACAGATGGTCACTAACACAATCTCAAAATGGATGAGCATACTTCTCAAAAGTCAAACAACCTTTGAAACCATGCAAACACGGTTTGGTGAGGTCATTGTCTCTGTACAGTCCTTACAGTCAAGAATGTCCTCCTCCTCTGTGACTAGGTCATTCTTAACATCCCATGCTGATGCAGTTAATAAGGGGGAGAAATAGAAGGACGATCAGGTAGATCAGGTTGATAAACATGGGGAGATTGAGATTGAACATGTTGGATAGGGTGCACATATTCAGGGGGAGATTGAGATTGGACATGCTGAACAGGGTGCACATATTTAGGGGGAGGAAGATGCTAATCAAACTTTTAATCAAGTCACTGAACTTGAAGAAGATGAAGAGCAGTCACCTCTAAAATTGCAAAATAGGGCTATTTATGTTAAACATTCAGGAAGAGAAAATCAAGCCATTTCTTCCTAAAGATTGGAAAGAACTATTACAAAAATAAGAAGTTATCTCTCAGGGTAGTATCACAGTCAGTTGATAAAAGTACAAAGAAACAAAGGATGAATGCTGATGCTGATTTTGTAAAGGGCAAAGTTTAAAATATCTTTAAGACGCAATTTTTCATTTGCCCAAGGATTCTTATTTCTTCTTATTTATAAATGATGTACATTTTTGTATTATTCCTTTATTCTATAAAATCACTTTAAACAAACTGTAAAATTTGTTAAATTAAATAGGGGGAGATTGTTGGGAAAAACTCATTTTGATTTCACTTAAAATATTAACTATATGTTATTTTACTCCATAGGATTATTACCTATGTTGTATAATAAGGGTAACTTGATCATTAGATGTCTTAGGATGACACGCTCTAATGTGGGTGTCAAAGATCAGTCCAAAATAAGTACAAAATTCAGTTGAGTTAAACTTGCGTCGAATAGAAGTCGATGCAACTTCGAATACAAGTAGAAGTAACTCAGACTGAAGTCTAAGTCGACGCAATGTCGAGATGTACTCGACGCAGAAGACAGAGTCAGTCGAAGCAATATATGAAGTCGACGCAAAATATAAAGTTCAAAGTCCAAGCCTGAAAAAGTCGATAAGTATTTTACGCAACGTCGATATCTGAGTTCAGTTCAAAGCTGAAGAGGGATTCGAAGCTGCTTATATTAGTGCACAGAGGTGCGTTGATTAGCAGGAAAATGAACTCGACGCTACATCGAATATAGACATAAATGAGATGTTTTTTCCTGTCCTTTTTGTTGGGAAAACCCTTTGATTTAGCTTAACAAATTTCCTAAAAGTGATTTTATCTCTTAAGATAAATTACCCATTGTACAGTAAGGGTAATCTGGTCATTAGATGTCTTAATATGTCACACTCAACCTAGGGTGTTAAGGCAAGATCAAGAGAAGTAAAACTTGGGCAAAATTAATACTTGTGTCGAATATAATTCGATGCAACGTCAAGTTATTGTCGACGCTGCTCTGACTAGAAGTCCAAGTAGTTCACCCCTCTGTCGAAGAATTCCAAGTCGACGGTACGTCGAATAGTTATCGATGTAGAGGACATGGACTTGTCGAAGTTTCTTAAGAAGTCGACGCAGCTTCTATTTCAACTCGGCTCAGAAGGAAGTATCTGTCGAAGTAATCTAATGTCAACGCAACGTCGACTTCATATCAACGCATATAATGAAGCTCAGAACCATTCCTTCAACTCGACGGTTATGTCGATCGGGTATCGATGCAACATTGACTACATAGTTCAATCTGAGCAAGGATGAATTTGAAGCTGCTCCTACAAGAACTCGAAGGTGCGTCGATAAGAGAGGAAGAGAACTCGACGCTACGTCGAATACAGTCTGACCACGGAAACCTTTTTAGCTATCATTTTTAACCTTCTCTCATGGACCACCTCACTCAAGACCGTTCTCCAACGCCACATTAATTGCATGAAATAGAAAGAAGGATTAAGGAAAACAAAAAGCTTTCATGGAAACAAGCTTAGTGCTGGTAGACGGGTCGGGAATTAAAGAAGGAAGGAAAGATTTATTGTCCAGACGAATATACCCTTTCAGGACTTACCTGAAAGGGAAACAAATTCAAATTAAATAGGGGGACAATAAAAGGCAACATAAGAAAGAGAAAACTAGGGCAATTATCATAATCGGCCATACTGTTCTATTCAAAGCACTCTCTTCTTCTTCTTCCTCTTACAGGAACCCTAAAAGAAAACTACCGAGAAGAAACATTTGATGCTCTTCTTCTCTCTGAGAACAGAACAGAACAAGGCTGCTCATCAACATAATCATATAGTAGCCAGAGTTCAATCAGAAAGAAGATAAAAGGATCTGACAAACCAAGCTTGTGCAAATCATCACCATCTAAGCAAAAGTTCATTAAGAGCAGATCCACTGAAAAGATACAATAAGTTGTTCTTCATACAACTATCATAAGAATTCTGAAAACAGAATTCCTACACCATTTCTCTTGCTTCTTTCTCCTCCCGATTCCCTTCTGTAAAAGAGTATTATTAATCCCTCTTCAAAGGATTCAGTGGTTCAAGATCCCCTTATCAAAAGATCTGGTGGTTCAAGATCTCCTTATCAATAGATTTGGTGGTTCATGATCTCCTTGTCAAAAGATCAGTGGTTCTAAGAGTCTCCTGACCAAAAGACTCAGGCACAGTGGTGCATCCCTACCAGGTGGTTGAAGAGGGGAGTACCCACATTTTGGGGAACCTCTATAAAAATTTGGTGTGTCTTCTGTATTGCTTTTCTGTGCTGTCCCTTATAGATTAGATTTTATTTACTGATTCTTTATTTCATTACTTAAACTGCAGCTACTTTATTCTGAGATATATCTTGTGAAGCATAATACTTAGGTTTATTGTATTTGCACAACTAGAATAAGAATAATTTTTTAAATCTCTATTTACCCCCCTCTAGAGGATTCTCAGAGGCACGTTGTGCACTTTCAATTGGTATTAGAGGGAGGTTGATCAATAAAAGGTTAACACCTTAATCAAAAAGACCTCCTATACCTTTTTTTAAAACATATTTTATGAAGAAAATGAGTTCTAAGGATTATGCTTCTACAAGACCCCTAGTGTGTAACTTAACTAAGTTCACACACTGGAAGGCCAGAATAAGGCTTTATAGAAATTCTATTGATGAGGAAATTTTTAATGTCATCCTCACAGGTCCTCCAGCCCCAATAAGGACGAAAAACTCTACTAGGAAGATCATACAAACCTCAGTCCCCAGAGCAGAATGGACTGAGGATGAGAAGAAGGTCAAGGCATGTGATGCCAAGGCCATGAACAAACTGGTCTCAACTATGTATGATGACATATTTCAGAAAGTTGCTGATTGTAACTCTGCAAAAGAGATCTGGGAATCTCTCTCCAGACTACTTGAAGGAAGCTCTGATGAGAGGAAAGACAAAAAAGCTCTTCTCATATCTCAATATGAGAATTTCAAGAAAAAGGCTGATGAAAGCATTACAGAAATGTATGATAGATTCAGCCTCATCATAAATGAGCTGAGAGGGATTGACAAGGAAATCTCTCTGACAGAGATTAATGACAAGCTCCTCATGTGCTTCCCTAGAACATGGGACTCTAGAATCTGGGTTATCAGAGATTATAGATGCCTTAGGGAGATATCAACTAATGTTCTCCTATGAAAGCTCAAGTCCTATGAGCTCCTACTGAAAAGCAGGGCTGAGTCAGAAGCCCAAGAAAGGACACCTACTTCAAAAGAGAGGACACTTGCATTAAAGACTGCAGAAGCAGAGTTCTCCACAACTGAAGAGGAAATGTTTAATCTCCTGGCTAAGATATTCAAAAAGTGGATCAGGACAGAAAATTCCAGGAGAAGAGAGAGGAGCTCAAGCAAGCCAAGGTATGATAAAACTCCTAAACAGGAGATTATTTGTTTTTTTGCAGAAAGCTAGGACATATTTCTACTGAATGTCCTGAGGAAGAAAAGAATAAGAAAAACAAGCATAGGAAAGAGCACAGGAAGAAATCCTTCATGAGGAAGGATAAGAAAGGGGAGAGCGGTTTCATAGCTCAGACCTGGAGTGATTCAGATTCAGAATAAAGCTCCTCCTCACCTGATGATGAAGAAGATGGTGGACCAGAAGAAGCCTGCTTAATGGCTTTGGAATATTCCACTAATGAAACTGAGGTAAACATATTTAAAGACTTTGACTTTTATTCAAAAGATTTTAATGGATGCTTTAAAGAATTTTGCCAAGATTACATTAACAATCAAAAGGAACTTGAAATAATCAAATCTGAATTAGAAGTTTTTAGTAAAGATCCTTTATCCTCAGCTAACTATAATCTGAAATGTGAACTGCTTAAGAAATAAAAAGAAATAAATTCCATATATAATGAGAATTCAGACCTAAGGAACAAACTCTCAAAGGCAAAGTCCTTTGAAGACTCCCTGATTGGAAGGAGCCAAGAGATAAAAGTTATCTCACAAAATCTCTCCAAGAGATTTGATCATCTTGATCGGGAATCACAATCACTCACTGGCAAACATGCTTGTGATAAACCAGTAGCATCCTATAGGTCTAGACCTAATAATATTTCAGAATCATGTGAAGAACATGAGAAAAATAACCTTAATAAACTCACCACATTTAATAGGGTAGACACTAATGATGAACCAGGAATCCTAGGCAAACAACCATTAGAAAATTTAGAGTTGAAAAATCAGTGTGCTACATACAGAAGTTATCAAATTGAAATAGAAGAGATGGATGAAACTTTTGAGGAATATAGAAATGATTACCAAGGTCATATTGACTCTGTCATTTCCACTCTTAAAAATAGCACAAATGCCTACAATAATGCTAGACATGATTTAATGATCAAGAATGATAAATTAGGATCAGAAATCAACCTGCTTAAGAAAATTTTAAATTCAAATTCACAAACACTAAATGATATGAATTTTACATCGAATAGAACTCGACACAATATTAGGAATGCGTCCAATGCAACTAGACGAACTACAACATATGCGTCGACATCATCTCGAAGCAACTATGTGGGCACGGCAAATTACACTCAACGCAACCAATACCATACTTTGAATGATCATCGACAAGACTATGCAGGTACGTTGAATTTGACTCGACACAATTCTAAAACTGGGTCAATTTCTTCTCGACGCATATTTCTGCACAAAATCACCAAACATCAACACCTTCTTTTGCATCTATTCCAAAATGTTTTTGTTGCTCCAAATAAGGGCATATTGCCAAACATTGATGGCATAACAATGCATCACTTCTTCACCTAAGGGAGAACAATGGAAGACCATCTCACTCTTTCATATCTCCATATGATGATAGAAGAAAGAGACCCCAGCATGAGAGGGTCTATACTTATGTTTAATTTAATGTGTAGAGAGAAGGCTGTTCAACCACAAATCAGCAGTGGTATCTGGACAGTGGCTGCTCCATGCATATGACTGGAGCAAAAGATTTGCTGGAAAATTTCAAGGCCAAGGAAGGGCCCAAGGTAATATTTGGGAACTCTCACTCTGGTTAAACCAAAGGATATGGTTTGCTCAGCATTGGAGAAATCTCCTTTTCTAGAGTAGCTTATGTTGAAGTACTTCAACATAATCTAGTTAGCATTAGCCAATTATGTGATGGTGAATACAAAGTGGTGTTCACCAAATCTCCATGTCACATAGTCAGCTCTAAGACTGATCAAATTGTATTCACTGGTGTCAGAAAGGGCAAGGCCTATGTTATAGATTTTGAATACACAAAGTCTGAGATCTGCTTATTCAATTCCCAAGTGGAAAATAGTGAGATGTGGCATAGGAGACTTAGTCACCTAAACTTTAAGACTATTTCCAAACTCTCCAAACTTAACCTAGTCAGGGGTTTACCAACTGGTACATTCAATAAGGACCATCCCTGTAGAGCCTGCCAGCTAGGAAAGCAGATCAAGGCATCATTCAAACCAATTGGTAAGAATGATTCTCCTAGAATCCTTTTTCTGTTGCACTTGGATCTATTTGTCCTATCTCCACTCAAATCATAGAAGGTAAGTCTTACACACTAGTCATTGTGGATGACTTCTCTAGATTCAGCTGGGTGTTCTTCCTGAAAGCAAAGTCAGACACCTTCAAGATCCTCTCAAGATTCATTAGACAGATTCAATCTGAATTCAACACCCAGGTTGCTGTGATCAGAAGTGATCATGACACTGAGCTTGAAAATCAGTTAATGTGTAGATTCTGTGAGGATGAAGGGATGAGGCAATGCTTCTCAGCTCCTAGAAGTCCCCAATAAAATGGGGTAGCTGAAAGGAAAAATAGAACTCTAATTGGATCTAGTAGGACATTATTAGTTGAATCCAATGTAACGTCCCTAATTTTCGTTAATTATTTACGTGACCGATGTGGCATAATTTTGGCGTAAGGGCGTTACGTCAGCTCGTCAGGTTTATTTTTGAGCCTTAGCTTAGTAAAAGTATGTAATTTAGATCGAGCGTACGAGTTTTCGCGTCGTTTTGATTTGTAGAGAAGATTTTGTGTAGTTATTAAGAATTTAGCTTCGGGAAGCTTTTACCCGAGTTTGGCTCGTCAAAATTGAATTCTGACTTCGCCGTTGGATTCGTAGCTCCGTGTTTCAGTTAAGGAGTGAATTTCGTAGAAATCCGAGGTGATCTAGTCGCCCTCGCAGAATAAGTAAATAGGGGTATTATTTAATAATTAAATAATAAGTTTAGGTTTTATATAAATACCTAAATATCATTCCCTATTCATCATCTTCTCCATCGAACCCAAACCAGCCGCCGAGCGATTAAGCGAGAGTGGAGTGTCGTGAAGCTTCCGGACGATGAATCGAAGGCTATAGTAGTCGGAATCGTGTTTGGAGAGTGGATTCGGAAAGCTCTCGGCGAGATCTTCGTTATAGTGGTAAGCTTTTTCCATTTAGTGGAATTTTTGGAGTTAGGGTAGTGGCCTAACCCTCCTTTTTGGTCCTCTTTGGTCCGAAAAGTTTCAGTTTGTGGTGCTTGAGTGTTTCCTTGGCAGATCCTTAGCTTTCAGAGCGGTGAAATTAGTTGTTTGCAAGTTATGAGGCAAGTGGCTTTCTCCTCCTTCTTCTCATTTTCAGTTTTCTGTTTGCCTTGTTTATGGATTCTGGATGATGATTTCTTTCTCCTGTTGTTGCTTATTTTTTCGAGAGCTACCTTATATTTCTCGAAAATTGTCAAAATCTGCCGAATTCTTTAGTTCTCAAAAAATCTGCCTGCACTCCTTGATTTCTCGAGAAGTCAGCCTTTACTACTTTTCCTAATTCTCGAGAAGTCTGCCTGAGCAATTTATTTTCTCGAGAGGCCTTAAGTCAGACCTTTTGTTTTCTTTTCTTTAGCTGTAGCATTTTAATTCTCGATAAAATCAGCCTTCGGATTTCTGTTGCCTGTAGCATTAAATTTCCCGAGAAATCAGAATTTCTCGAGAAATTTAATTTTTTCCCTTTCTTCCTGCGTTCGACGAACGACATTGAGTTCGTCGAATGGATCTTGAGTTCGTCAAATGGCATTCGATGAACGGTCTGGTGTTCGTCGAACGCGCGTTCGACGAACGGTCTTGTGTTCGTCAACGCGTCAGCGTTCGATGAAGGCCCCTCATGTTCGTCGAATGGCGTTCGACGGACAGTCTTGCGTTCGTCGAATGTCGTTCGACGAACAGCCTATTCCATTTTTCTGCTGTTTTTCCCGTCTGGCTCTTCTCGAGAAATTTATTGCTTGCTTTCTTTTTGCTCTCGAGAAGTGCTGTCCTGGCCCCCTTAAATTCTCGAGAGGTAAATGTTCTGACCCTATCTTATTTCTCGAGATTCCTTGCTCAGATCTTTTTATTTCTCGAGAGCCCATGTGCAGCCCTTATAGTTCTCGAGAAATCCTCATTGTCTAATCCTATTTTCCTAAGGAACCTGTGCTGCTCCTTTATTTCTCCTTTGCTTATTCCTTTATGTTCTTGTATTTGTGTGAGAACCCTGGACCCTTATGAATCATTGCATAGTGCTTATTTCATGGTGACACTATTTTTAGGGTGTTATTGGTGTTGTTATTTCGGGTTACGACCCGTGCCTTACTAAATCTAAATTTAATTATATGTGGGTGGCAGTGGATAAAGTACCACCACCTATTTTGGCCTTTTGGGTGGCAGAGGATTAAGTACCACCACCCGGCTTTTGGCTTTCGTGTTGGCAGAGGATAAAGGACCACCACCTGTTTAATTGAGCTGATCAGTCTCTTTATTAAGTTTTACAAGATAATTGAACTATGCATGTTCCTCTTCTTGATATTAGTGCACTCGGTGCTTGTTAGTTCTTTTTTTAGAACTTCTCTTTCGGTAAATCTGGCTTGAGTTGGTACCCCTTATGCCTTGCTTGTTTTTCTGCTAGTCTTCTGCCACTTGTAATTCCTTGTTGAGGCGTTCTTTGTTTTATTGAATGCCTCAGGTTCAGAGCCGTGGCAGCTAGTGGTGTAGGCTGGAGTTTCAGAGTTTTAGTAGTTGTTCACCCCACTGCTGCGAGGTAGTTGTATTTAGTTTCTTCTTGTGATCAGACATACTAGTTGGTGCCAATGGGTTAGTGTCATGTTGTTGACGCCCATTGTGCCCTTTTTATACTTTATAGTTTATTTGCCAGTTAAATGCCACTACTTTTAGATCTTGTGTATCTTACTCTCTGGGAATGATTTATGTTAGGTGCACTATAGTTATAAAAAGGCTTTTCTTTCATCCTCATTGCATTCTTTCTAACTGAACCCTTAATTTTAAAGTCGCCTAAAGGTATTTTCTACGCTTACAATACGCCTAGTTATGTGCATATCATTTACTTTTTGTCCTATCATCACATACATTTAGGGCTTTAAGTAAACTAAATCAAGTACTTTCCACTGCAATTATATATACTTTCTCGGTGGACTAGTTGATCCACGATCTGAGAGACACAGTTCTTACCTCAAAACCATAATAAATGATTTCAAATGATGTCTTATCATGTAATCATATTTTGATTAATTAAGTAATAGGTTCCCGCCTGAGCATCTGCATCTGTGTCCTGTATGACGTAACATCATTACGTGTATTTTCTCTTTCTCTGATATTCTTAAATTCGGAGAAAATGCGGGTTGTGACAGTTGGTATCAGAGGGAGGTTGTTCGACAAGTCGGTCGGGCAACAAATTCTGATATAGAGTAGTTATTTTGGTTTCATTGCATACACACACCGATGTGTCATCAGTACGTCTTGGCCGAAGCATGAACACTATACTCATAGCATGATAAGAAGTATACGGGGCATTTTATGTAGTATGGGATGCATAATATGTGTCTGTATATGGATCCACCACAGGTGGAAACATGTGATGGTTATGTAGTATGGGATGCATAACCATCATCACATGGATGCCCATTAGCATGTTTTCTTTTCGTTACATGCAATATTATGTAGTATGGGATGCATAATATTACATGTGTACGCCACTCATAACATGCATTAAGGCCTTTATTAGAATGCATAGTACAACATACGTCACATAGCATTGCATAAGCACACATGCGAAGTTAAAGACTTATATGATGACACACATACACCCATGATTTCAAAACGAACAGAAAATTCATGCATTCAAGCCCTTTGCACATGAGTCAAGAGGGACGATGTAGTATCATTCCCAAATTTAGCATATCATCATGAAAATGTACCAGAGAAAGGTAGTGGAAATGGCAAGTATCTGTGCATGTATGTTCTGAACCAAGCAGTTTTGTTCTAGTGTAAGGTTAAGTTTTAATTATAGGTTTATGCGTTTTAGCAGAGATGTCTCGGAGGCGTGTTGAGACGAGGTTGACCCCCCAATCGGAGGGTGAATCTTCGGGTGCGTAGAGTGAGGCCATGATCGAAAGTCTACGACAAAGTAATGAGGCTCTATCCAGGCAGTTAGTCGCGATGCAATCGCAGATCCAGACGTTGATGACTGCCGCCGCTGGGCAGCAGCCTGTGGTGCAGGACCCTATAGTTAGTCAGATTGTACCTGTTCCTCCCGCTTCTTTGGTGCCTCCAGTTTTGCTGCCACCAGAGATGAACTTCATTTCGCATTTCCAGCGACTAGGACCTCCTACGTTTGACGGAAGAGCTGATTTCATGGCTTTGGATGATTGGCTTGTTGCCATAGTGGAGATGATTTCATACTCGGGAATCTCTGCAGACCTAAAGGTGATGGTCGCCGCTTACCAGTTGAAGGGTCTTGCTAAGAGCTAGTGGATCAGGGAGAGGGAATGCCTCGTAGACGGATGTTTGTGGGAGTTGTTTAAGGCTTTGGTGTTAAAGAAGTTCCTGCCGTCAGTTGAGCAAGACCGTTTAATGAATAATTTTCTGCACCTGAAGCAAAGACAACTCACGGTTAGTGAGTATGAGATCGAGTTCAGTAAGTTGAGCAGATTTTCTCTAGATTTAGTGGCTTCTGAGGCAGGAAGAGTGAAGCGATTTCTCGGAGGACTTCGTAGTGATATTCAGCAATTGGCTAGCGCTTATAGATCTGAAAGTTATGCTGAAGTGGTAAAAGCAGCACTGAAAGTTGAGGCTATCAACAACGCCAAGAATAGAGGTGCGTTTGCGAAAAAGGACAAGAGGAAAGTCGAAGAGGAGGAAACCCCCAAGGTCTCTAGCCCGGCTCCAAAGAAATGAAGTGGTGAAGTTTGTAGCTTCTGTGGTCGCCCGGGCCATCCGTTCGAGAAATGTTTCAAGAGGTTGGGAGCTAAGAAGCAGCAGCTAGTGTCAGCAATGCGGAGCGCTCCCAGAGGAGATCTGACATGTACCTTTTGCAAGAGAAATGGGCATGATGTTGCTCATTGTTGGTCTAAAGATAAGGGGTTTTTTCAGTGTGGACAGAATGGGCACATGAAGTCTAGATGCCCGCGTTTCCAGCAGCCTCTGCATCCAGTGCCACTTCAGGCTTTGCCACTACCGCCGCCGCAGCATCAGGACAGAGGAGTCGGCAAGTTGAATGTGGTAACTAAGGGAGAAGCTCAGAATTCCACCGAAGTGATTTTAGGTTAGGCCCTAATCTAACTCTCATCCTTTATCCTTAGTTTCAATCTCTGTTCGGCTAGTTATGTGTCTGATTGTTATATGAGAATTTAAGTAAAGAACCGTTGGGCGCGTGTCCTTTTCGATTCTGGTGCTACCCACTCGTTCGTGGCTAGGACTTTTGTAGAACGTCATCGTTTGATCCTCGATCAGATTGGCGATGCGTTTCGCATTAAGTTTCCTTCTGGCGACTCCGTGGTGTCGGGCCAGGGTATCCAGAATTGCCCTATCCTCCTAGGTGACTTCTTAGCTTTTACGGATTTGAAAGTGCTAGACCTGGAAGACTTCGATGTGATCATGGGCATGGACTGGTTGTCCAGATATGATGCGGTTATCCAATTCAAGACTAAGCGTTTGGACTTCAAGATGGACAACGGTCAACCCATGAGTGTGTATGGTTTTCCACGCCAGGATTCCTCAATTATTTCTACGGTATGTGCTCGGAAACTCTTAGATTCCGGTTGTTTTGCTTACCGTGTTTCTGTGTTAGAAACTGTTAGCAGTTTGCCGAGTATCGAAGGTGTTCCGGTGCTATGCGATTTTCCTGATGTTTTCCCAGTTAATCTTCCTGGCCTTTCGCCTGAGAGAGATGTGGAATTTGTTATTGATCTTGAGCCTGGTACTCATCCTATTGCTAAGGCACCGTACCGTATGGCCCCGCGCGAGCTGGAAGAGTTGCGTACCTAGTTAGATGAACTGTTGTAGTGTGGTTTCGTTAGGCCAAGTTCTTCGCCCTGGGGTGCTCCAGTGTTGTTTGTGAAAAAAAAGGATGGTTCTATGAGGTTGTGCATAGACTATATGGAGCTGAATAAGGTAAACATAAAGAATAGGTATCCGTTGTCGCGAATCGATGATTTGTTTGATCAGTTGCGTGGTAGTTCGGTGTTTTCAAAGATCGATCTTCGTTCAGGTTACCATCAGTTGAGGATCCGTGAGTCGGACGTCCCTCAGACTGCCTTTCGTTCCTGATATGGTCATTTTGAATTTCTCGTGTTGTCTTTTGGGTTGACTAATGCACCCTCTGCGTTTATGGATATGATGAACCGTGTGTTCAAAGACTTCCTAGATCATTTCATTGTGGTCTTCATCGATGATGTGTTGGTATACTCAAGGAGTGCTAAGGAGCATGCTACGCATTTGCGCTTAGTATTGTCTACCTTAAGAGAGCACAAGTTGTATGCGAAACTGAGTAAGTGCGAATTCTGGCCTTCGCAAGTATCTTTCCTGGGTCATGTTGTGGGCAAGGATGGAATTTTTGAAGACCCAGCAAAGATCTTTGCTGTCTTGGATTGGAAGACGCCTACAACGCCTAAGGAGATAAGGAGTTTCTTAGGGTTGGCAGGTTATTATAGGAGATTTGTGCAAGGATTTTCTGTGCTGTCAGCACCTCCGACTAAGCTGACCCAGAAGAATGCAACTTTTGTTTGGAGCGATTCCTATGAAGGAGCTTTTCAAGAATTAAAGAGGCGTTTGTGCAGTGCTCCTATTTTGGCTTTACCGACCGAGGGAGTTGAGTATGACATTTATGTAGACGCGTCTCACGTTGGTCTTGGTTGTGTTTTGATGCAAGAGGGGAAGGTGATCGCGTATGGATCCAGACAACTGAAGGTTCATGAAAGGAATTACCCTACGCATGACTTAGAGTTTGCGGCAGTGATTTATGCTCTAAAGCTTTGGAGACACCTTCTTTATGGAGTGTCATGCAAAATTTATACGGATCACAAGAGTTTGAAGTATGTTTTTACCCAGAAAGAGCTGAATATGCGCCAGCGCTGGTGGTTGGAGTATGTGGCGGATTATGAAGTTGATATCCTCTATCATCCGGGTAAGACTAATGTGGTGGCCGATGCCCTGAGCAGAAAAACCGCGCATATCTTCAATCTCTCTGTGTAGTCCTTAGTAGAGGAGTTTATGTTGATGGATATCTCAGTCGGTCGTAGTACCGTGCCTTCGAGTTTAGAAGTTGAAGAGCCCTCCTGGATTACCCTCACCAGACTGCATCAGAAAGAAGATCCTGATTTGCAACATCTCCGAAATAGAACTGAAAAAGGTGAGCTACCAGATTTTTCTATCGATGATAAAGATACTTTGAAGTATCGAGGTAGATATTGTATTCCCGCGCTTGAGGATATTCGAACCAAAATCTGCAGTGAAGTGCATGATTCGAGTGTTTCATATCATCCTGGCTCCACAAAGATGTACAAAGACCTGAAGCAGATTGTTTGGTGGTCAGGTATGAAAAGTGATATAGCCAAGTATGTTTCTGAATGCTTTACTTGTCAGCGTGTTAAGGCAGATCATAAGAGGCCTGGTGGTAAATTAAACCCTTTGGATATCCCAACCTGGAAGTGGGAGAGTATTTTAAAGGACTTCATTACCGGTTTGCCAAGATCTCCCGCAGGACACGATTCGGTATGGGTCATAGTGGACAGATTGACTTAGTGTGCCCACTTTGTACCTTTTAAGACCGGCTTTTCTATGGAGAAGATAGCAGAGCTTTATTTGAATGAAGTCATCAGATTGCACGGTGTGCCTGTGAGTATTGTGTCAAATTGGGTTTCCAGGTATATGTCTCGTTTCTAGCAGAGTTTGCAGGGAGCCTTGGGCACTGACCTTAGATACTCTACCGCTTATCACCCTCAGACCAATGGTCAGACAGAAAGAGTAAATCAAATCTTAGAAGATATGATCAGGTGCTATATTTTGGATCATGGAGGAGCTTGGGATAAGCGTCTGGGATTGATGGAATTTGCCTACAATAACAGTTATCAGGAAAGCTTGCAAATGGCACCCTTTGAGGCTTTGCATGGGAGGCGTTGCCGAACTCCCTTGTTTTGGGCCGAGGCTGGTGAGAGCCCGTTGTTAGGCCCAGAAGCTTTGGAAGAGATGAGCGTTGCTATGATTCATATCCGCGAGAAGCTTCAAATTGCTCAGGAGCGGTATGAGAAGTATGCCAATCGGAGGAGAGTGGATCTAGAGTTTTCCGTTGGAGACTTAGTGTTCTTGAATGTTTCTCCGATGCCAGGCGTTAAGAGATTTGGAAGGAACCACAAGTTGGACCCCCGGTATGTGGGACCATTCCAGGTTGTTGAGCGCATCGGAGTGTCCGCTTATAGATTGGTTTTGCCTGTTTCCTTCCCTAATGTTCACGATGTGTTTCATGTGAGCCAGTTGAGGAAGTGTTTGCATAGTGATCGACTTGTTCTTGATTTGGTGCCCGTTCTGCAGCCCAATCTTTCGTATGTTCAAGATCCTATCCGAATCTTGGAGACTCAAGAGCGTGTGTTGCGGAGGAAGACGATCCCGATGGCTAAAGTTCTTTGGAAGAATCAGGGTGTCGAAAGCACAACATGGTAGCTGGAGTCTGCCATGAGAGAGACTCATCCTAGCCTCTTCTCTTAGATTTTCGGGTAAATCTTCTGTCTAGTAACCTTTGGATTTGATTATGTATCTTTCTTAATCCTTGGATTTCAAGTTTCGGGACGAAACTTCTTTTTAGGGGGAGTGACTATAACGTCCCTGATATTCGTTAATTATTTACGTGACCGTTGTGGCGTAATTTTGGCGTAAGGGCATTACGTCAGCTCGTCAGGTTTAGTTTTGAGCCTGAGGTTAGTTAAAGTATGTAATTTAGATCGAGCGTGCGAGTTTTCCCGTCGTTTTGATTTGTAGAGAAGATTTTGTGTAGTTATTGAGAATTTAGCTTCGGGAAGCTTTTACCCGAGTTTGGCTCGTCGGAATTGAATTCTGACTTCGTCGTTGGATTCGTAGCTTCGTGTTTTAGTTAAGGAGCGAATTTTGTAGAAATCCGTGGTGATCTGGTCGCCCTCGCAGTTTAAGTAAATTGGGGGTATTATTTAATAATTAAATAATAAATTTAGGTTTTATATAAATACCTAAATATCCTTCCCTATTCATCATCTTCTCCATCGAACCCAAACCAGCCACCGAGCGATTAAGGCGAGAGCGGAGTGTCGTGGAGCTTCCGGCCGATGATTCGAAGGCTAGAGTGGTCGGAATCGTGTTTGGAGAGTGGATTCAGAAAGCTCTCGGCGAGATCTTCGTTATAGTGGTAAGCTTTTTCTGTTTAGTGGAATTTTTGGAGTTAGGGTAGTGAACTAACCCTCCTTTTTGGTCCTCTTTGGTCTGAAAAGTTTCAGGTTGTGGTGCTTGAGTGTTTCCTTGGTAGATCCTTAGCTTTCAGAGCGGTGAAATTAGTTGTTTGCAAGTTTTGAGGCAAGTGGCTTTCTCCTCCTTCTCATTTTCAGTTTTCTGTTTGCCTTGTTTATGGATTCTGGATGATGATTTCTTTCTCCTACTGTTGCTTATTTTTCCGAGAGCTACCTTATATTTCTCGAAAAGTGTCAAAATCTGTCGAATTCTTTAGTTCTCGAGAAATCTGCCTGCATTCCTTGATTTCTCGAGAAGTCAGCCTTTACTACTTTTCCTTTCCTGTAGCATTTTAATTCTCGAGAAGTCTGCCTGAGCTATTTATTTTCTCGAGAGGACTTAAGTCAGCCCTTTTGTTTTCTTTTCTTTAGCTATAGCATTTTAATTCTCGAGAAAATCAGCCTTCGGATTTATGTTGCCCGTAGCATTAAATTTCCCGAGAAATCAGAATTTCTCGAGAAATTTAAATTTTTTTCCCTTTCTTCCTGCGTTCGACGAACGACATTGAGTTCGTCGAACGGATCTTGAGTTCGTCGAACGGCGTTCGACGAACAGTTTGGTGTTCGTCGAATGCGCGTTCGATGAACGGCATTCGACGAACAGTCTGGTGTTCGTCGAACGCGCGTTCGACGAACGACCTTGTGTTCATCAACGCGTCTGCGTTCGACGAAGGCCCCTCGTGTTCGTCGAACGGCATTCGACGAACAGTCTTGCGTTCGTCGAACTCCGTTAGACAAACAACTTATTCCTTTTTTCTGCTGTTTTTCCCGTCTGGCTCTTCTCTAGAAATTTATTGCTTGCTTTCTTTTTGCTTTCGAGAAGTGCTGTCCTGGCCCCCTTAAATTCTCGAGAGGTAAATGTTCTGACCCAGTCTTATTTCTCGAGATTCCTTACTCAGATCTTTTTATTTCTCGAGAGCCCCTGTGTAGCCCTTATAGTTCTCGAGAAATCCTCATTGTCTACTCCTATTTTCCTAAGGAACCTGTGATGCTCCTTTATTTCTCCTTTGCTTATTCCTTTATGTTCTTGTATTTGTGTGAGAACCCTGGACCCTTATGAATCATTGTGTAGTGCTTATTTCATGGTGACCCTATTCTTAGGGTGTTATTGGTGTTGTTATTTTGGGTTACGACCCGTGCCTTATTAAATCTAAATTTAATTATATGTGGGTGGCAGTGGATAAAGTACCACCACTTGTTTTGGCCTTTTGGGTGGCAGAGGATAAAGTACCACCACCCTGCTTTTGGCTTTCGGGTTGGCAGAGGATAAAGGACCACCACTTGTTTAATTGAGCTGATCAGTCTCTTTATTAAATTTTACAAGATAATTGAACTATGCTTGTTCCTCTTCTTGATATTAGTGCGCGCGGTGCTTGTTAGTTCTTTGTTTAGAACTTCTCTTTCGGTAAATCTGGCTTGGGTTGGCACCCCTTATGCCTTGCTTATTTTTATGCTAGTCTTCTGCCACTTGTAATTCCTTGCTGAGGCGTTCTTTGTTTTATTGAATGCCTCAGGTTCAGAGCCGTGGCGGCTAGTGGTGTAGCCTGGAGTTTCAGAGTTTTAGTAGTTGTTCATCCCGCTGCTGCGAGGTATTTGTCTTTAGTTTCTTCTTATGATCAGACATACTAGTTGGTGCCAATGGGTTAGTGTCATGTTGTTGACGCCCATTGTGCCCTTTTTATACTTTATAGTTTATTTGCCAGTTAAATGCCACTACTTTTAGATCTTGTGTATCTTACTCTCCGGGAATGATTTATGTTAGGTGCACAATAGTTATAAAATGGCTTTTCTTTCATCCTCATTGCATTCTTTCTAACTGAACCTTTAATTTTAAAGTCACCTAAAGGTATTTTCTATGCTTACAATACGCCTAGTTATGTGCATATCATTTACTTTTTGTCCTGTCATCACATACATTTAGGGCTTTAAGTAAACTAAATCAAGTACTTTCCGCTGCAATTATATATACTTTCTCGGTGGACTAGTTGATCCACGAACAGAGAGACACAGTTCTTACCTCAAAACCCTAATAAATGATTTCAAATGATGTCATATCATGTAATCTTGTTTTGATTATTTAAGTAATAGGTTCCCGCCTGAGCGTCTGCAGCTGTCTCCTATATGACGTGTATTTTCTCTTACTCTGATATTCCTAAATTCGAAGAAAATGCGGGTTGTGACATCCAACTTGCCAAAGTCCTTTTGGGCTGAGGCAGTGAATACAGCCAACTATGTTCTAAATAGAGGTCTCATCCACAAGACTAAACTAAAGACTCCCTATGAGTTATTGAAGGGAAAGACACCCATAGTCACTTATTTTAGAATCTTTGGGTGTGCTTGTTTTATCCTCAACAATGGGAAGAGCCATCTTGCCAAATTCCATAAGAAGGCTGATGATGGGATATTTCTGGGATATTCATCATCAGCAAGGCCTATAGATGCTACAATAAAATCTCTCTCAAAATTGAGGAGTATGTGCATGTGGTCTTTGATGAAACTAACTTGTTTAACAAGGGGAAAGAAACTTCCACCAGTCCTATTCTATAGGAAGAAGACCAGCTGGCAGAACAAGTTGAAAGGATACGCTTATTAGACCATCCTCCTGTATGTCAAGAAAAAGAACAACAGGAGTCTAACACTGACTCAGGTGAAGATTATGCAGCAGAAAAAGAGAAAACTGCAGCACCTGAGTTACCAGTCACAGACTTCATTCAAGTGAATGAGGATGAAGCTCCTACTGTCTCTGAGCAGGTGGTAGCTCAGGAAGAAGATAATCTCCTAGATCATCCAACAAGATCCAGGATGACTCAAAAATATCATCCTCCAACTCAAGTAATATGATACTTGACAGTAGGAGTAAAGACAAGGAAACAACTAACTTGTAAGACAATGCTGTAGTGTTTTCTGTCATAATATGAACCCAAGAAATTTGAAGAATCTGACAGTGACTCTCACTGGATATCTGCTATGCAAGAGTAACTAACCCAGTTTGAAAGGAACAAGGTCTAGACTATGGTTGAGAGACCAAAGAATTACCAGTGATTGGCACCAAGTGGGTGTTCAAGAATAAAATGGACTCAACTGGGGTCATAATCAGAAACAAGGCTAGACTTGTGGCCCAAGGGTACAGGCGAGAGGAAGGCATTGATTTCAACCAGACATTTGCCCCAGTAGTCTTACTGGAGGCAATCTGAATGTTCCTAGCATATGCTGCCCACATGAAGATCAAGGTATATCAGATGGATGTCAAGAGTGCCTTTCTCAATGGGAAACTACAAGAATAGGTGTATGTGGAGCTGCCACCAGGTTTTATCAATCTAACTTTTCCCTCTTCTTTATATAGATTAGATAAAGCACTATATGGTCTAAAGCAAGCTCCAAGATCCTGGTATGAGACCTTATCCACCTTTCTTCTAGAACACAACTTTGAAAGAGGAAAGGTGGATACAACCCTGTTCAAAAGAGCACATAAGAATCAAATACTACTTGTACAAATATATATATATATATATAATATTATATTAGGCTCCACAGACCAATATTTATGCAAAAGGTTTGCTTACCTAATGCAGTCAAGATTTGAGATAAGTTGCATGGGGGAATTTTCCTATTTCCTTGGTCTCCAAGTTAGACAAAATCCAGATGGCATTCTCATATCCCAATCAAAATATACTAGAGAACTCATTAAAAGTTTTGGGATGGAGAATGCATCTGTTATGAAAACCCCCATGGCTACTAATGTTGTTTTAGATAGAGATGAAAAAGTTAAGTCATTTGATCAGAAGACTTACAGAGCAGCCATTGGATCTCTTCTCTACCTAACAGCTAACATACCTGATATAATGTTTTCCGCCTGTATTTATGCAAGATTTCAGGTTGACCCAAAGGAATCCCACATGAGTTCTGTCCAAGGAATCCTCAGATATCTGAAGATACTCCTGAGCTTGCCTTATGGTATCCAACTGAATCTAGATATGAATTGGTTGGATATTCAGATGCAGACTATGCTGGATGCAAGCTTGATAGAAAAAGCACTTCAAGAGCATGTCAGTTTCTGGGTGCTATACTTATATCATGGTTTAGCAAGAAGCAAACCACAGTCTCCACTTCTACAGTTGAAGCTAAGTATATAGTTGCAGGAAGCTGCTGTTCACATAAATTGTGGATGCAAAATCAGTTGTTAGACTACAACTTCTCTCTTTCCAATTACACAACCTATTGTGACAGCTCTAGTGCAATTTCAATTGCTTCCAATCCTGTTCTCCACAGTAGAATTAAGAACATAGAGATAAGGCACCACTTTCTCAGAGACAATGTAGAGAAGGGTAAGATCAACCTTCAATACATATCTACTAACAATCAAAGGGCTGACATCTTCACTAAGCCTCTTGATGAAAGTAAGCACAGGTTTTTCATCAATGCACTGGGGATGTTTGATGGAGCTTTGTAGGTCCCATATTATTACGTATAAAGATTTATTTTCTGTAGAAATTTATTGTTGGGAAAACAGCAAAAATCTTAAAGAAAATCATAACTGTTTAATCAAAGCTACGTCGAATTTAAATCAACGTACCATTGACCTCTACTCGACGTCAGCTTTGAGAGCTCTATGGGTAGGATCCTTCAAATACCACTCAACTTAACGTCGAATACTTATCGATGCCTCGGCGACATGATTATTGATGACTATATCTCGAAGCTATGTCGACATCAACTTGACCCTCTATGGAATTGGCAGATCGCGCACATTGATATATTTTGGCGCGCTGAATTTTTCTCTTCTCGACGTTGCTTCGAATAAAATCCTCAGTTGCGACGATTCATCTACCCAAAGCAAATTTTACGTTTAATTCTATTGTGCTATTCGAGTTCTCTCCCTCCTGCACTTTTCCTTCTTCCCTCTCTTCATCTATTTTCCTTCTTTCAGTGCAGGTTCTCACAGTGTTTCAATGGCTTCTCCATCCAGTCATGAAGATATTATGGAGGGAGTCAATCTAGCCCTTGAAACAGTACTATCCAAGTTCTGCTCGCTCTATCTGAACTTCTCCACAGTCTGTTATCGCAAATTACACCATCAACATAGAAGATTGCAAGAACTTACCTCTGACCTAGAGGTCTTTGACAGGGAAGTGAGATCGGCAGCTGTGTCTACTAATGGATTTATATCCTTCTTCAATAATATAAAGCAGGGGGAGAGTAGTACCAGCATGCAGCAAACTCATCAACAGCAGGTTTCTCAAGATTCGGTTTACACAACTGCAATCCCTCTCTCTTTCATCTCTGAAGGAGCGCCTGCTGTATCATCCAAATTACAGCTTTCACATGCAGTAAATCAGGGGGAGGCAATCTCTCCAAGGACCCTTCCCTTTCCTCAGGGGGAGCCATCAACTCAGGGGGAGGTCCCCTCAATCTCAGATGAACATATGTACCTCAAGTCTCTACAAGAATTTCAGGAAGACACAAAACCATCCATCCCTAATTCTCTCTCATTCAAAGTGTCTTCTGAAGATTCATCCACAGCACCCTCTCTGGCCAAGATAGCTGATCAAGATTATGTTTCACCTAATCCAGCACCAGCTCAACCAGTACCTCCAGTTCAGCTTCCTTTTCCACGTGCTCCTATGTCTAAACCACTTCTTCCAACACCAGTCTTCAGAGGGAGACCTCCATATAGAGGTGGGAGTAGAGGTAGAGGAAGAGGAAGAGTACCTATCTGGGAGATGTATACAAAAGAATAAAGGAAGGAACACAAAAAAATAAATTATATCACAAAAAGTATGCAAGGATTAAAATTCCTGAGAACAGAATGAAAACCTACACCAATCTAGAGCTGGATAAAACTTTAGAAGAGATTGCAGACAGAGAAAGATATGAATATGAGATTGCTCAAAGGGAGATTGAAAAGAAGAAAAACAGATTCATGGATATTCTGAAAGGAGGAAAAGAAGTTGTTGAAAAGGAAGAACTGGGCAATACAATTCCAATCAAATCCACTATATTTGATCATACAATGTATGCTACAAAGAATCCTCAAGCAAAAATGCTATCAGGAGTAGGGCAACTCTACAGAGGAGGGATTGGGTGCAATCAAAAGGATGCAGTACAGCTACCTATGAAAAGAAAGAGAGGAGAAAAGTCACATGAAGAGGAGATAGAGAAAAGAAAGAAAATGTTTACAAAAGCCTCAACCTCTGGGAAGGAAAAAGTAACAGTTGATGAATCAAAAGCAATGTCTGCTGAATCAAATCCTGACAAAGAGCCTAAATCAGAAGATCTGAGTCTAGAAGTCATAAATCTGATGACAACCAAGGTCATTGTTCTTGGTTTCACACTCAAGGATGTTCATCCTAATACAGAAATGGACCTAGAGAAACTATTCAAAGCTCATGGAAGAATACAGAAGAACCCAGAGAAAGCCACTCCTGCAAACTTTAAATATGTGGAAAAGAAATACAGGGGGTATATGAGGACTTATTCATATTTCTCAATGAAAGGAAGTGATAATCTGTTTGGGTAATCTATGATAAACCTTTATTGATCAATAATTAGATGCCTTTTCTATTTATCAGCACATATAGTTTATTCATTTGATATTGTCTTGTATGTTGGTTTATGCAAAAACTGTGTAAAATCACTTTGAACAAATTGTAAAATTTGTTAAGATAAATAGGGGGAGATTGTTGGGAAAAACCCTTTGATTTAGCTTAACAAATTTCCTAAAAGTAATTTTATCTCTTAGGATAAATTACCCATCGTATAGTAAGGGTAATCTGGTCATTAGGTGTCTTAAGATGTCACACTCAACCTAGGGTGTCAAGGCAAGATCAAGAGAAGTAAAACTTGGGCAAAATTAATACTTGTGTCGAATAGAATTCGACACAATGTCAAGTTATTGTCGACGCCGATCTGACTAGAAGTCCAAGTAGTTCACCCCTCTGTCAAAGTATTCCAAGTCGACGACACGTTGAATAGATATCGACGTAGAGGCCATGAACCTGTCAAAGTTTCTTGAGAAGTCGACGCAGCTTCTATTTCAACTCGGCGCAGAAGGAAGTATCTGTCGAAGTAATCTAAAGTCGGCGCAACGTCTACTTCAACTCGACGCAGATAATGAAGCTCAGAACCATTACTTCAACTCGACAGTTACTTCGATGGGGTATCGACGCAACGTTGGCTGGCAGAGTTCAATCAGAGCAAGGATAAATTTGAAGCTGCTCCTACAAGGAATCGAAAGTGCGTCGATAAGAGAGGAAGAGAACTCGATGCTACATCGAATACAGTTTGAAAAAGGGAAACCTTTTTAGCTGTCATTTTGAACCTTCTCTCATGGCCCACCTCACTCAAGACAGTTCTCCAACGGCACTTTAATTTCCTGAAATAGAAATAAGGATTAAAGAAGACAAAAAGCTTTCTTGAAAACAAGCTTAGTGTTGGTAGACGGGTCGAGAATTAAAGAAGGAATGAAGGATTTATTGTCCAGAAAAATGTACCCTTTCAGGACTTACCTGAAAGGGAAACAAATTCAAATTCAACAAAAAGACAATAAAAGGTAACAGAAGAAATAGAAAACTAGGGCACTTATTAGAAACGGCCATCTTGTTCTATTCAAAGCTCTCTCTTCTTCTTTTTCTTCTTCTTCCTCTTACAGGATTCCTAAAAGAAGAAAATAGAGAGAAGAAACATTTGCTGCTCTTCTTCTCTCTGAAAACAGAACAGAGTAAGGCTTCTCATCAACACAATCATATAGAAGCCAGAGTTCAATCAGAAAGAAGATAGAAGGATATGACAAACAAAGCTTCTGTAAATCATCACCATCTTAATCAGAAGTTCATCAAGAGCAGATCCAGTGAAAAAGAAACAAGAAGTTGTTCTTCATACAGCCATCATAAGAATTATGAAAACATAACTCCTACACCATTTCTTTTCCTTCTTTCTCCTCCTAATTCCCTTATGTAAAAGAGTTTTATTAATCCCTCTTCAAAGGATTCTGTTGGGAAAATGATTTCTCTTAACCCCTGAAACTGAGTTAAATATGAATTCCAACAAAGGAAAATCAGGGTAAGTAAATATGCGTCGAAGTTGTGTCGACGTTTCTTTCAGAATGAGTCGAAGTAGCACCAAGCAGAATTCGACGTATCCTATGTCGACGTAGCTCTGACTTCTAGTCGACGTATCTTGAGAAGTCGACGCACCTTCCTTATTCTCCTCTCGATGCTCTGCCAGGACGAATTCGGCGCCTACGTCGAATAGTAATCTACGTACGTCGATTTCTATGATTAATTCAAAAATCGCCAGATCTCTTTCCTTTTTTTCATAGATCTGATTTATATGGAATCAATTTATTCTTTATAGCCGTTCTGAATCATTCTTTCCTCCAATAAGATTCTTGGCTAAATTGATTAAATCCTTTATGGACATTATTTGAAATCAGATTTAATACTTTCCTTCTATGGATATAACTGTTATGGAAATTTCTCTTTCTTTCTAATACTCTGCCTGCTAATTGATTACTCTCCTATAGTGTTATTTTAATGAACAGAGCTATAAATAACAAGGTGGTCGGCAGAGAGCAATAAGAAGTGATCCACCATTTTACATTTGAAAAAGAGGAAGAGCTCCAAAGTGAAAAGAGAAAATTGAGAGATAGTGTTGCAGCAAAGATCAAGCTTCCATCTTCTCCTGCTTCTGAAGCCACTCTGCTGCATACTCTGATAGCTCTCACAAAAGAGAGAAAAAGGGCTACAATCTCCTTCTCACTATAGAAGAGAGATTTTATTCACTACTTCTTGTGCTTCCAATCTTCTTGCTAGGAAGAAGATTCTTTCTTGTCTTTTTATTATCTCTCTTTCTTCTTAACCTTATTTTCACTTTCAAATATTGTAAAAGAGTTTTTAGAATCTCTCTTCAAAAAATTCAGTTGTACTGGTTCTAAGAGTCTCCTTTTCAAAAGACTCAGTTGGTTCTAAGAGTCTCCTTGTCAAAAGACTCAGGGTGGTTCTAAGAGTCTCCTTATCAAAAGACTCAGTGCAAGATAGTGAATTTCCTATCAAGGGGGTAGAAGAGTGGACTACCCAAAGTTTGGGGAACCACTATATTTCCTTGTGTTGTGCAGTGATTTCTTTTCTTGCATTTATTTTCTTTACTTGGTTAATTCTTGTTGGTGTGTGGGAAGCCTTAATCTGTGATCACCACATATAAATATATATAAGTATTAACTTTGCACAAAAATATTTTTAAATCTCTATTCAACCCCCCCCCCCCCCCCCCCCTCTAGAGAATTCTAGTGAGGTTAACTGTGCACTTTCAATTGGTATCAGAGCGAGGTTGATCTAAAAAGGATAACTCCTTGATCAAAAAGGTCCTACCTCTTATTTATATATATATATATATATATTTCTAACAATTATTTTTCACATGGCACAAATCAAAGATTATGCTTCCACCAGACCACCAATTTGCAACCTTGAAAAGTTTGCACTTTGGAAAACAAGAATTAGAATTTATTTAAACTCTATTGATGATGAATTGTTTAATGTTATCTTGACAGGTCCCCCCAAGCCATTCAGAAAAGACTCAAGTGGAAAAGTGACTGAAACACTTGCTCCAAAGCTGAGTGGACAGAGGAAGAAAAGAAAGCCCAAGGATATGATGCCAAGGCTATGAATATCCTAGTCTCAACCCTCTCAGATGAAATCTTCCAAAAGATTGCTGATTGTGAGTCAGTTAAGGAAGTATGGGAAGATCTCACCAAAATGGTAGAGGGAAGTGCTGATGAGAAAAAGGATAGAAAGGCACTACTCATCTCTCAATATGAAAACTTTCAGAAGAAAGAAGGTGAAAGTGTTGCTGACATGTATGCCAGATTCAGCCTCATAGTGAATGAGTTGAGAACACTTGAAAAGGACATATCTCTCACTGAGATAAATGACAAACTGCTAACTTGCTTCCCTAGCTCTTGGGATTCAAGAATGTGGCCAATTAGAGACTCCAGAAGTCAAAGAGAAATTTCAACAGATGTCCTGTTGGGCAAATTAAAATCTTATGAACATCTGTTGAAGACAAGAGCTGATAAAGAAGAGAAAGAAAAGGCTCCTTCACTCTCAAAGAAAAGAATATTGCATTGAAGACTGTTGAAGGTGAACCCTCTACAAGTGATGAGGAGCTGATCAGCCTACTGGCCAGAAGGTTCAAGAAGTGGATCAAAACAGAAGGATCCAGAGGAAGAGACTCAAAAACCAGGTATAGCAAAACACCTACTAAAGAGATTATATGTTACTTTTACAGGAAACCTGGACATATTGCACCTGAATGTCCTAAGGAGATCAGCAAAAAGAAAGATCTGAAAAGAACTGATCTACAGAAGAAAAAGAAGAAAGAGAAAGGTCTCATTGCTCAATCATGGAGTGATTCAGAATCTGAAGAAAGCACCTCATCTGACAATGATCAAGAAGAGGCCAAGCTGGAGGAAACCTGTTTGATGGCCACTGAGAAGCCCAATGATTCATCTATGGTAAATATACTTGATGATATAGATTTCTCTTCCACTGATTTCAAAAACAATTTCAAAGAACTCTGTTTAAATCTAATCAAATCTGAAAAAGAAATTAAAGAACTAAGAAATGAATTAAACAATCTCAAACAAGTAAATACACAGTATAATAACTATGAGCTTAGCCTAAAGGAATTAGACAAAATCTATACAGAAAATCTAACACTGAAAAATGAGCTAGCAAAGGCAAAGGTCTTTGAAGACTCTCTAAATGGGAGAAGTCAGAAGCTCAAGAACATCTCTAGAAATCTTACTGAAAGACTTAGACAACTAGGAGATAATACTAACTTAGAACCAAAAACTCAATCACCTAGAAAATCTATTTGGAGACATCCCATTCACTTCACTAGGGAAGGTCATTTGACAGGAGAAAGATCACAGGAAAATCCAGAAACAACCACTGTCTTTAATAAAACTAATCCCATTACATATGAAGGAATCCTAGGAAAATATCCTCAGAAAAGAGTCAAACATGCGTCGAATTCTTATCAACGCACGTCGATTTCTAATAGACGCTTGCACCAAAGTGCGTCGACTCCTACTCGACGCTACCTCTCTCATGCTTCGACTGAAAATAAACGCAGAATGGAGAAGGAAGCGTCGATTTCATATCGACGCAACCATAAACCTACGTCGAATCCATATCAACGCAACCAATCAGACAGAAATTTCTCCTCTTCCAAACAGGTCTCTCAATCTATTTCCTTTTACTATGACCACTATTTCTGTAACATCACCAAAGAAAATTGGTATGATAAACCAATACCCCTAAAGGAGGAAGGATATTCAGAAAAACCTACTTATTCTTTCATTAATTATTTCACTGATGGGAGGAAGGGACCCCAGCTCAGCAGGGTCCAAATTAATGTGTAAAACTTTATGTGCAGATGTATCACATCTCCATGCTGGTGTGGTACTTGGACAGTGGATGCTCCATGCACATGACAGGATGCAAAAATTTATTGATCAACTTTGAGGATAGACTTGGACCATCAGTGACCTTTGGAGACTCTAGTTGTGGCCAAACCAGGGGTTTGGAGACTTCAAAGAAGGGAAAGTCACCTTCAAGAATGTGGCAGTAGTTAAAGGACTGAAGCACAATCTGATAAGTATAAGTCAGATATGTGAAAATGGTAAGTATGAGGTAAAATTCACCACACTACTCTGCCATATCATTGATATCAAGACTGGTGCCACAGTACTCAATGGAATTAGAAAAGGAAAAGTATATGTAGTGGACTTTAGCTCCTCACCCACAGAAGTCTGTTTATTCACCAATATTATTGATAAAAGTGACTTATGGCATAGGAGACTAGGTCATCTAAACTACAAAACAATTAGTAAACTAGCAAAGAATAACCTAGTTAGAGGCTTACCAAAGGGTAGGTACTCTAAGGATTCTCCATGCAGACCTTGCCAACTAGGAAAACAAACCAAATCATCCTTCAAACCAATTGGTAAGGATGACTCTCCCAGGGTCCTTTACTTACTACACATGGATCTCTTTGGTCCCATATCCACTCAGAGCTTAGGTGGAAAATCCTATACCCTGGTCATTGTGGATGACTATTCTAGATTCAGCTGGGTATTCTTTCTAAGGGCTAAGTCTGAAACCCACGAGACTCTCTCAAGATTCATAAAACAAATTCAATCTGAACTCAATAGTCAGGTTTCCATAATCAGAAGTGATCATGGGACTGAATTTGAAAATCAGTTTATGAGTAGTTTCTGTGAAGATATAGGTATCAAACAAAGTTTTTCAGCCCCTAGAACCCCTCAGTAAAATGGAGTTGCTGAAAGAAAGAATAGAACTTTAATAGAATCAGGAAGGACTTTACTTGTAGAATCAGGTTTACCAAAAACTTTCTGGGCTGAAGCAGTCAACACTGCCAACTATGTTCTAAATAGAAGCCTAATACACAAAACTAAATCAAAAACTCCATATGAGCTCCTGAAAGGAAAAACACCCATAGTTAAATATTTTAAGATATTTGGATGTGCTTGTTTTATCCTAAATAATGGAAAAGATCATCTTGCCAAGTTTGACAAGAAATCTGATGATGGAATATTTCTGGGATACTCAGCATCTAGTAAAGACTATAGGTGCTATAATAAGAGAACTCTTAAAATTGAAGAGTCTATGCACATTATATTTGATGAAACTAACATGCTGTTTAAGGGGGAGGGAACTCCCACCAGCTCTTTTCCACAGGAAAGCAGCAGCATAGAAACACAGCATGAACAACTGGTTCTAGAGAATACAAATAATGGAAAAGAAAACCAGATAGAGGAATCAAGTGAGGAATCTGAACAAGAACATGAAGAAGATTCAGAAAAGGGCATTCAAAACCAACTCCCACAAGAGAACATGGTTCTGGAAGGCCAGGTGGACAATGATCCTATCACCAATGAGGAAGAAGAACATCTGACAAGTTCAGGCAGGACAAGGGTCAAGTTGAAAGATCATCCACAAACTCAAGTAATTGGAGACCCCAATACAGGAGTAAGAACAAGACACCAGGTCTCCAATGGGATGATGCTCCAATGCTTCCTATCACAAGTTGAACCAAAGAAGTTTGAGGAAGCAAATTGTGATCCTCACTGGATTATGGCCATGCAAGAAGAGCTAGGCCAATTTGAGAGAAACAAAGTGTGGAACCTAGTTGAAAGACCAAGAAACTACCCTGTGATTGGTACAAAATGGGTATACAGGAACAAACTAGATTCCACTGGAGTAATTGTCAGGAACAAGGCAAGACTTGTAGCATGAGGATATAGACAAGAAGAAGGGATAGACTACAACCAAACCTTTGCTCCAGTAGCCAGATTGGAGGCAATCAGGCTCTTTCTTGCATATGCAGCCTTCATGAAGATGAAAGTCTACCAAATGGATGTCAAGAGTGCTTTTCTGAATGGTGACCTTCAAGAAGAGGTATATGTGGAGCAACCACCAGGTTTTGTTAATCCCTCTTCTCCTAACTTTGTTTATAGACTTAAAAAAGCACTATATGGTCTTAAGCAAGCACCTAGAGCTTGGTATGAAACTCTCTCCAATTTCCTCCTAGAAAATTCCTTTGAAAGAGGAAAAGTGTACAAGACACTCTTTACTAGAACCCATAAAAACCAATTCCTCCTTGTTCAAATATATGTAGATGACATCATCTTTAGCTCAACTCATCCTAAACTGTGTAAAAGATTTGCTAATCTAATGCAATCTAAATTTGAAATGAGTAGTGTGGGAGAACTCTCATATTTCTTAGGATTACAAGTAAAACAAAGTAGTGAGGGAGTCTTCATCTCACAATCCAAATATACTAAAGAGCTAATTAAAAAGTTTGGTATGGAATCAGCATCTACCATGAAAACACCCATGGCAACCAATGCCATTATAGAAAAAGATGATAAAGGAAAATCAGTAGATCAAAAGACTTATAGGGCCATCATAGGATCCCTTCTATATCTAACAGCTAGCAGACCTGACATCATGTTTGCCACTTGCATATGTGCTAGATTTCAGGTTGATCCAAAGGAATCCCATCTCACCTCTGTAAAAAGGATTCATAGATACCTAAAGGGAACCCCTAAACTAGGTCTATGGTACTCAGCAGAAACCAACTTTGAATTAATAGGTTTCTCAGATGCAGATTATGCTGGATGTAGGGTTGATAGAAAAAGCACATCTGGCACTTGCCAATTCCTAGGTGACAGATTGATATCATGGTTTAGTAAGAAACAAACCTCAGTCTCAACCTCAACAGCTGAAGCTGAATACATAGCTGCTGGGAGCTGTTGTTCACAAATCCTGTGGATGCAAAATCAGCTTCTTGACTACAAATTGGAAATACATAACTCTAAGATCTATTGTGATAGCTCTAGTGCTATATCCATTGCATCCAACCCAGTCCTTCATAGTAGGACCAAACATATAAAGATCAGACATCACTTCCTTAGAGACAATGTTGAGAAGGGTAAGATAATCTTAGAATATATTCCCACAGACAATCAAAGAGCAGACATCTTCACAAAACCCTTAGATGAAACTAAGCATAATTATTTCATTAACACCTTAGGAATGCTTGATGGTAGTCTGTAACCACCATTGTTGTGAAATCTAAAAGAAATCAGGAAATCTAAGGCAGTATTTGAAGATGCGTCGAATACATATCGATGCATCGTCGAAACGAACTCAACGCTGGCGTTGATTTCTTCCAGGCAAAGTTACGTTGATAACGTATCGACGCACCGTCGAACTTATATCGACGTAGGGCTATGAACACGTCGACAGAATAGTAAGTGGACATATCTCCACGGAGCGTCGACTCCATATCGACGCATATGTCGACATCAATTCGACGTAACGTCAACATCTGGTTACAATTAGAATCAAATCCTTACTTCCTCTTTTGACGATTGGATTACCTGATATACCTTGATTTCTGTTTCCTTTCTCGACGTTTCCCCTCCTTTAAATAATACCTCTTATTTCATAACATATACTCTCCTAAAACCCGCCAAAACTTCATCTTCTACCTCTCTCTCTCTCTTTGCAACAATGGCACCAACTCCTGATCAATCGGCCCTCATCAAAACGATGAACGATGCTCTCGAACACCTAGTAAGTGATTTCCAGAATCTCCTGAATCACTTCGCCGATGAATGTGCTGCCATGATCAACACCTGTGCAGCCAAACTGGCAACCCTCTCTTCTTCTCTTCCTGAGCTTAATGCTCTCATTCAAGAACGGCCTCTGTCGCCAGAAAGGTTTAAATCCTTTTTGCAGGATATAAACCAGGGGGAGAATGGCTCCAGAAACCCACCTTGTCAGGTTCTCTATCTCTCTTAAAAGCTCGGGATTAATTTCCTTTTCAACTCTAAACATTATCTCTAAAGAGTTACACCAGCCTCTTCTCTTATAATAGGCTCCAATCCTCTCCAATCACTCTGACTACACATTCAACAAATACTTTGGAGAGACCTCCTCTTATCACACTGAAGGAGATTATGCTGTGGATTCAGCATTTAGAACTGATGCCCCATATACTCAGGGGGAGGTTCCTGTGGTAAAGAACTCAGGAGTTCAGGGGGAGGAAGAAGCAGCCACCTCTGATGACTGGAAGGGACAGATGTGAACTGATGCACCCCTATGTGAAGAAGAATTTCAGCATCACTCTCCTGGCTTCTCTGCCAGTTACATCAAACTGAAGACACCTCTACTTGAGTACATCCCTTCAGAAGAGCCTGGAAGAGACAAAACTCCCTCAACAGAGATTACTCTACCAGAGGTCATTCTGCCTTCTATTGCAGGACAAACTCTTTTTCTTGAGAAAGTTCCTTCTCCACCTAAAGAGAAAACTCCATCTCCCTCTCCTTCTCTACCTCTACCTCCACCTCAACTTCCTTATCTACCTTCATCTCCATGTCTACCTCTACCTCCACCTCAACCTTCTTATCTACCTCCACTGCTACCTTTACCTCCTCCAATAGCAAAACTCACTAAGCTGATTCTACCTAGGAAAAGTCCAGAAGGACAAATGAAAAGGAAAAGAGAAGCCATTCCCTACTAGCAAAACTTCTCCAAAGAAGAAAGGAAAGATAATGCAAAAGAAAAGAAGTATAGAAAAGCATGTGAGGAAATAAAAAGATTTGAAAAGATGCCTATTATCACTCCTAACAGCCCTGTGAAGGAGTACCATGACCCTGACATGGAAAAGAGGCATGAAGAGATAAGAGAAAGAGAACTGTATGAATATGAAGCAGCTAGGAAAGAAGTGGAAGATAAAAGGAATGCCTGGATAGAAAAGATCAACAGGGGAATGACCAAGGAACAAATTCTTGCTGAATCTTCTGTCAAAATTCCAAAGAAGTTGTTTGATATTGAAGCTTATCAAAAGAAAAACCCTCAGGCAGGGGTCATCCTAGAGAAAGGCCAAAAGCACAAGAGGGGTGTAGGGTGTACAGAAGATACTTACATTCCCTACAAGAAGCCCAACATACCTGTAAAATTAGACAAGTGGCATGCCTCACCCTGGAAAGGGAAAGGAAAAATGGCTGAGATTCCTGAGAAACAGCAATCAGAAAAGAAAAGAAAATATAGGCCCAAAGTTGATA
This sequence comes from Dactylorhiza incarnata, assembly GCA_033032865.1. Classification (NCBI taxonomy): domain Eukaryota; kingdom Viridiplantae; phylum Streptophyta; class Magnoliopsida; order Asparagales; family Orchidaceae; genus Dactylorhiza; species Dactylorhiza incarnata. The sequence continues at coordinate 70,494 of JAWHQI010000834.1, forward strand.
GCAAGGGACCACCTGAGATCAAGCCTACTGAAAAGAAAATTCAAAACATTACAATTGAGATGATTGATGAAAAGGCAACAATCATCATCAGCAAAGGCTACTCCATAAATGACACTATCCCTTATGGTGATAAACTCTTGGAAAAACTGCATACAATCATCAGGAATGTCCAGGAACGACCTGATAGAGCCAGGGGCTACATTTTTGATGCTATTGAAAACTTATCTAGGAAACTTTATTCTGCTTTTGTCAAATTCATGTACAGAAAGAAGTTTCTGGTTTAATTCTTGTGAAAGATAAATGCTTGTCATATGCTTTCTTATTCTAATTGTTTAATATATTTTTTATCTTTACAAATGCTGTGAAGAATTAATTATATGCTTTCTCTCCTATAGGGTTAAGACAAATAGGGGGAGATTGTTGGGAAAATGATTTCTCTTAACCCCTGAAAATGAGTTAAATATGAATTCCAAGAAAGGAAAATCAAGGTAAGTAAATATGCGTCGAATAGTATTCGACGCAACGTCAAAGTTGTGTCGACGTTTCTTTCAGAATGAGTCGAAGTAGCTCCAAGCAGAATTCGACGTATCCTATGTCGACGTAGCTCTGACTTCTAGTCGACGTAACTTGAGAAGTCGACGCACCCTAGTCGACGCACCTTCCTTATTCTCCTCTCGACGCTCTGCCAGGACGAATTCGATGCCTACGTCGAATAGTAATCGACGTACGTCGATTTCTATGATTAATTCAAAAATCGCCAGATCTCTTTCCTTTTTTTCATAGATCTGATTTATATGGAATCAATTTATTCTTTATAGCCGTTCTGAATCATTCTTTCCTCTAATAAGATTCTTGGCTAAATTGATTAAATCCTTTATGGACATTATTTGAAATCAGATTGAATACTTTCCTTCTATGGATATAACTGTTATGGAAATTTCTCTTTCTTTCTAATACTCTGCCTGCTAATTGATTACTCTCCTATAGTGTTATTTTAATGAACAGAGCTATAAATAACAAGGTGGTCGGCAGAGAGCAATAAGAAGTGATCCACCATTTTACATTTGAAAAAGAGGAAGAGCTCCAAAGTGAAAAGAGAAAATTGAGAGATAGTGTTGCAGCAAAGATCAAGCTTCCATCTTCTCCTGCTTTTGAAGCCACTCTGCTGCATACTCTGATAGCTCTCACAAAAGAGAGAAAAAGGGCTACAATCTCCTTCTCACTATAGAAGAGAGATTTTATTCACTACTTCTTGTGCTTCCAATCTTCTTGCTAGGAAGAAGATTCTTTCTTGTCTTTTTATTATCTCTCTTTCTTCTTAACCTTATTTTCACTTTCAAATATTGTAAAAGAGTTTTTAGAATCTCTCTTCAAAAAATTCAGTTGTACTGGTTCTAAGAGTCTCCTTTTCAAAAGACTCAGTTGGTTCTAAGAGTCTCCTTGTCAAAAGACTCAGGGTGGTTCTAAGAGTCTCCTTATCAAAAGACTCAGTGCAAGATAGTGAATTTCCTATCAAGGGGGTAGAAGAGTGGACTACCCAATGTTTGGGGAACCACTATATTTCCTTGTGTTGTGCTGTGATTTCTTTTCTTGCATTTATTTTTTTTACTTGGTTAATTCTTGTTGGTGTGTGGGAAGCCTTAATCTGTGATCACCACATATAAATATATATAAGTATTAACTTTGCACAAAAATATTTTTACATCTCTATTCACCCCCCCCCCCCCCCCCCCTCTAGAGAATTCTACTGAGGTTAACTGTGCACTTTCAGATTCAGTGGTTCAAGATCTCCTTATCAAAAGATCTGGTGGTTCAAGATCTCCTTATCAAAAGATCTGGTTGTTCATGATCTCCTTGTCAAAAGATTAGTGATTCTAAGAGTCTCCTTACCAAAAGACTCAGACACAGTGGTGCATCCCTACCACGTGGTAGAACAGGGGAGTACCCACATTTTGGGGAACCTCTATAAAAATTTTGTGTGTCTTCTAGATTGCTTTTCTGTGTTGTCCCTTACAGATTAGATTTTATTTACTGATTATTTATTTCATTACTTAAACTGCAACTACTTTATTCTGAGATATATCTTGTGAAACATAATACTTAGGTTTATTGTATTTGCACAACTAGAATAAGAATAATTTTTTAAATCTCTATTCACCCCCCCCCCCTAGAGGATTCTCAGAGGCACACTGTGCACTTTCACTTTTCTAATCCTTTTCAGAAGGTATCCAAGGATATAATTCAAAGTCTAACGACTCGTTTATTGACAAAAATGGAATGAAGTACTCCAGATAGACAACAAAGTCATTCTTAGAAGATATTCAAATCAGATTGACAGGTCGACAAACAGAAATAGAAAGAAATACATAATGTCCAATGGATATTCCTTCGAAGGACAGAACAAAAGAGGAAACAAATAAATGACCCTATTTGATAGGGAATAATAATACAGAGGAAAGAAGACAAACCCAATCAAGCAACTATGTTCTGACTCTCCTTCTTCCTCACGTTCTTACACAGAGAAGAACAAAAAATCTCTGTACATGAAATACAGCACAGCTACTGCTTCTTCTTCTCTCTTACAACAGGAAGCCATCAAGTGTACAGAGATTATCAGGATCACAAGCAAAACACTCTTGCATTAATCTTTATCTAAATCAAGATTTAATCAAATGCAGATCCTGAAGAACATTGACAGCATCCTGTGTGATAGCTGAAGAAGGATTAAAATAGAAGAATCCCAGTCTTTCTTTCTTCTTCTTCTACTTCTTTTATTCTGCAACTGTAAAAGAGTTTTAAGAATCCTTCTTCAAATGTGTAAGTTGTTCTAAGAGTCTCCTTAGCAAAAGAATTAGTGGTTCTAATAGTCTCCTTAGCATAATACTCAATGGTTCTAAGAGTCTCCATAGTAAAAGACTCAGTGGTTCTAAGAGTCTCCTTATCAAAAGACTCAGGGATGGTTCTATGAGTCTCCTTATCAAAAGACTCAGGCACTGTTAGTGAAATCCTACCAAGGTGGTAGAAGAGTATAGTACCCACATTTAGGCGAACCACTGTAAAATTTCCGTATCTTCAGTATTGCTTTTCTGTGCTGTCCTAGTTTACTATTTTCTGTTTTCTATTCTACTTTATTCTGAATTGGTATTGCTGAATGCATAGTTTTTAGAGTAGTTTAGTGTGTGTACTCATTTAGTGAAAAGAATTTGTTAAAATCTCTATTCACCCCCACTAGAGAATACTCAGAGGCACACTATGCACTTTTATGTCTTGTGGAAGAGATAACAAGATGATTCGTGCAGACAATTCATCTAGAAGAATAAAGCATGAAATATTATCTTTAAGACCACCAGTCACCAAGACGATTCATATAGTCGATTCGACCAGAAGAATACACTACGATAAATCATCTTGAAGATTATCAAATGCATCAAGACGAATCATGCAGAAAAATTGAAGTAAATCTTTACAGTGCAGAATCATCCATAAGAAGTAAAGTCAACTAGACATCTAGTCGATTAACTGAAAGGTGTGAATTAAAATTAAAGCATGATTTTGGTGTCACGTCATTTATTTTCGTCGCAGATCGAGCCAATGAATCATTGCTAAGAAAAGAGATCTCTGACATAATGTTAGTACTAGAATCGACCATTAGATATTCTTGTCTTATAAAAGGGAATGTGATGCTGATGCAAACCATAATCGATAATCCTCTAATCGACAAATCTAAAAGTAAAAGCTTTTCTGCCGCTAAAAGCTCTGCTCCTTTGAAAAGCTTAAGGAAGGAGAAGACAAGTAGAATGCACATCTATAATCTTCTCCAAGATGAAAGGTCAATCAAAGTTGCTAATTCAGATCAATGATCGTTCAGCTAAAAGAAGGATCTTCATTTGTGCAGATGAAATTTCACTGTTTCATCCACGACATCTGCAGGAAGATTCTAGTGGAAGCCAATCTTCTTCAATGCTTCAAGAAGACGACAAAGCTTTCAAGCTTACTGATTTTGAGTCTATTGAAATTTTATAATAAAACTTATTAAACTTGTAGGATCTCTCTGAGATCTGAGCAGTTGGATTCCCGAGTGGAATCTGATTTATAGGACTCTATCTAGCCTGAGCATAGGAGAAATTGACTTTGAGGTAGGAAGCCAGGAGTATTTCTGAGTTGTAGGATCTTATAGGATCTGAGGTAGGAGACTTGGTCATTGATGTAGGAATTCGGACAGGGCTTCTGAGTTGTTGGGTCCTTGGGACCTGAGGTAGGAGATGTTGTCTCAGAGTTGTAGGATCTGTGGATCTAAGTTTTTGTAGATATTGCTGAGTCTAGCACACTGCTAGATAAGCAAAGGGGGACAGTGGAGTACCCTGTCACATATTGTCTGGGGGAACCATTATAAGTAGCATATGTCTGTGCTACGATTTTGGTGTGATTATTTCTCTTACACTTAATATTCTGCAAAGCTTTAAAATACACAACGTCACCTATTGACACCCCCCCCCTCTAGGTGAAGACACCCTTGGATTTTCAAGCGGTATTGATGATTTTAGTTTGAATTTCTTTTGCAAAGAGCATGTGTGTGATTTGATTTAGTCGGGCATTTATGAGGGGTCTGATGAGTAATCCTACTTCAAGAAACCAACCATTATCCTATCGAGAGATAGAAGTAATGGTCTTTCCTTCTTTCAAAATATCGAGAGAAGCTCCCCAAAGACGTCACCGAAATTCTTTTATTAATTTTATAGAAAAGGCTTTTGCAAAGCTTTTGTATAATTTATCCAAAGTAATCTTTCGATAAAGGCAAGTATCACTTATCGCGTATAATATAGGATATTTTTAGAAAATATCAAGGTCATATTTTTCTGGATCGTGTTAATTATTTCTACTTTTTAGGAACGTGCTATTATCTTATCGAAAAAAGAGTTTGATTAGAGTTTGTAAAATTTTAAGGGCGATAACGATTGTTTGGAATATTGCCCTCAATGTTCCCTTGATTTGAAGAGGCATCACTCATAATGCTAAGTACATATTGTATTTGAAAAACCCTATTTTGCATCAGTAATATGAAGGGTTAGGATATTCCAAGCATTGGAATAAGGTCAGTGGTTTGCTATCAAGACCGCCGAGAAGAACTCACTATCTCAGCGGAACCGCTGAGACGAGGCCAGGAGCCGCTGAGAAGAGGTCTGCCTCAGCTGAGCTGCAGATAAACAAAATCCGCTGAAAAGACTATCTGTCTCAGCGGATCCGCTGAGACCAAGACAAATAAACTACTGAGGCGGAAGATTGTCTCAGCCCAACCACTGAGACAGATTCAAATCAGAAAGACGACACTGGCAGGACTTGCTTTTGGCGCAACTAGCTATTAAGGGAAGAGAAAGTTTTCTATCCTCTTCCAAAGTGTCAGGGCCCTTTCCTAAGGGCCGTTGAAGACAAATGAAGTATAAAAGAACATCATAGGGCACTTTCAGAAGGGCCAGTTGGTATGCTGAAAAGCAGAGATCTATTATCACTGTTCCCTTGATGGCTCTCAAGTTTACTCTCCTCCTGCTAACTGAACCAGATAGAAGAGAGAAGGAGAGAAGATAGCTCTTCTATCTAGATGAGCAAGAAGATCTTTACTCCTCTACTGAAGAGAAGGATCAGAAAGAAGCAAGGTATGAATTTTACATTCAGCCAAGCTTCAAAGAAGCACCAGTAGTGCAGGAATAACAAAAGACATCATACCACTGCTATCAACTATTGTAAGCTTAACATTCACTCACTATAGGAACTGTGAAGTTCTGAGTTTGTAAGGCATATTGCTTGAGTTGTAGGGTTGGTAAACCTAAGTTGTAGGGTTGTTTAGTCATAGTTTGGTAAGGCTGTTGAGCCTGGGCTGTAGGGCATTCTTCCTGAGAAGTAGGGCTTCTTGATAGGCCTGAGGTAGGAGGTAAAGGTGATATCTGAGCTGTAGGAGTGGGAGCACTCTGAGTAGTAGGGCTGGCAAGCCTGAGGTAGGGCTTGGAACAAGCCTGAGAGATCCTGAGGGATCTGTGTTGTAAGCTCTTGGAGCTGAGATTGGAGCACTTTGCCTTGTCTAACATACTATTAGAAAGGTGTAGAGGGAAAGTGGACTTTCCATAGACACATTAACTTGGGGAACCACTATAAACAAATGTGTGTTTTCTATGTGTGCTTGAGCTTTCATTTACTACTCCTTAACTGCTAGACATATTTAAGTAAAACTCGAAGAGACCTATTAACCCCCCCCCCCCCCCCCCCCCCCCCCCCCCCCCCCCCCCCCCCTCTAGGTGAATTAGACTACATACCTATAAACTATCAAGTGGTATCAGAGGGAGGTTGGTCAAAAAGGACTTAACAGTCTGACCAGATCCTATATAGGTGTAGTCAATTCTGGATCAAATGGCTACCAATGGAGTTCAGAAGGAGATGGGGTCCATGAAGCTGCCAATATGCAAAAAAGGATACATTTGGCATTTGGAAGCAAAGGGTTAGGCTTTTCATGGAAGCATCAGACCCTAAGATTTTTATCAATGTCCAGGAGGGTCCCTTTCTTATCACAAAGCCCTCCACCATTGATCCTACTAGGCAGGTAGGTAATTCATACACTGAAATGACAAGGGATGAGACTGCATTGGCAGCAATGGACAATAGAGCTCAAAACATTATAGTCAATGCAATTGATGACTCTACATTCCAAAACTTGGTACATTATGAGACTGCCAAGGACATGTGGGATACACTGATAGTGTACATGGAAGGGACTGAAGAGGGGAGGGATGACAGGAAATCCCTCCTCAATCAGGAATATGAAGCCTTCAGACAGCAAAGCCTGGAATGCATAACTGATTGCTATGAAAGATTCTTCAGGATAGTAAATGAGTTAAGGACCTATGAAAGAACCTTCACTCATTATGAGCCAAATGATAAATTCCTAAGATCTCTAACTAAAGACTAGGATACCAAGATCTGTGCCATCAGGGAGGTGGCAAAGCTGGGTGAGACTCCTCCCCATACTTTGTTTGGAAAGCTGCTCTCTTATGAGATGCAGCTATCTGCCAGGAAGGAGGAGGACACTTCCTTTAGGACTCATGCAAGGGAAAGGACTGTGGCCCTTAAGGATGAGGGATCCAAGAAGAGCAAGGCAAGGATGTCTACACCTCCAAGGAAGGTTGCTGGCTTAGAAAATTCTGAGCCCAACTCATCTGATAACAGCTCTTCTGATGAGGAGTTTGCTTCCTTCTCAAGGCAGTTCAAGAAGATGATGAGGAGGAAGTAGTGGAAGAACAAGCTTTCCTCCTCCTCACATCACAGGAAGGATCTCAACAGATAAGACAAGCAGCACCCCAAATGGGACATGTATGATTCTAAACATGTTAAACATGTTTCAACTAATGTGATTTGTTATTGCTGCAGTAAGCCTGGAAATGTCATTGCTGACTGTCCAGTCAAGAGAAAGGAGAAGGATGATAAGAAATCTTATCACCAGAAGGGAAGGAAGGGAGAGAAGTACTTCTTAGCCAAAAAGGTCAAGAGATGGAGTGAATCTGAGTCATCATCCTCAGATTCAGATGAAGAAGAAGAAGCCTATATTGGGTTGTTTGCAGCTGAGGAAGATGAGGAATTTCCTGCTGCAAAGGTGGGCATCAGGGCCCCGCTATCACATTCATACAATGATATAGAGGAGGATGAAGATGCAAGAGAACATCATGGCTTAATGACCATAACAGATGATGATGAAGGTAGTCAGGACATTTCTGACAAGGTACCTACTCTCCCCCTCTTTTGAGTATGAGTCAATGACAGACTCTGCAGCATGCTCATCAATTGATGAAAATGATTCAAATTCTGAAGTGGTTGTCATTCAATTGATTGACAAGTATAATGCCTTATTGGATGCTATGAAAATGAGCAAGAAGCTGGCCAAGTGGCAAGCTCAAGAAATTGCTTCCCTTAAGATGGCTAAGCTAGATTGCATTGAGTCACCTACCCTGGTGGCTAAGATGAGTAGAGAAATAAGCCAATTCAAGGGGATAACAATTGTCCAATTGAGCACCATTTCCCAAAAGAATAAGGTAATCAAGGACCTTGAGGAGAAGCTTCTCAAAGAAAAGAGCCTAGTGGCTCAATTCTCCAAGCCCAAATTAGTGCTTCCAATTATTGACACCTTTTCTTCTCAAACCAATAGGAGAGGACTAGGGTTCAATAAAATGGAAATGGGTGAAGGGAGTAAAGAAAAGAGCAAGGATAAGGCTAAGCCTCATACCACCTTTCAAAAGGTATTTCTTCCCTTTAACAGGTATGACCATGCATCATGTATGGTCACTGGAAGAATGGGAGTTATAATAGGAAGGAAAACACTCCTTAACATAGTAGAAGAAAGGGCATGGGGATGAGTGCTATGAAGGCTCCCCATGAAGAAATTCAAATGGCCCATTCAGGACCATTTGTTTTTGGTACTTCAGCCCCCTCTGTCAAGAATAATGAAGCAAGTTCTTCCAAGTCCATTCCAGCAAAGCACTTGGCTGCTGTCAAACCTGTAGACATTCCTAACAATTCTGTGTCAAATGCTATCAAATCTTGCCTAGCTTCCAAGCCAAGGCAAGCTGATGTCATTAAGACAAAGGATGCTAAGACTGACCACGGGTTAACCTTGAGCCAGATCATGGATGAAAGGAACAAGAAGAACGTTGATGTCTCCCCTCCTGAACACAAGCATATTACTGCTTCTTCCACCTCAAAGAATGTTCAGAAGAGAAGATACAATATTCATGAGTGTTGGTGTTGTGGTAAGGTGGGACACTTTGCCATAGATTATTGGCACAATCCCAATGTGCCAAGTGCTAAGAGGATCTTTCCTGCAATGGTTGCAGCAAGTTTGAAGTAATCCGTTTATGCTAACAAAAGCCTAGGACCCAAAATTAACTAGGCTCCTAAGGGTATTTAAATTCCTTCTTGCAGTTTAGTTCAAGTACCAGCCTTGGGCAAATATGGTACTTGGATAGTGGGTGCTCAAGGCACATGACAGGTACCAAGAGTCTTCTATAGGAATACAAAACTGTGAAGAATGGACCTAGGGTCATCTTTGGTGGATCAAAAAAAGGCATCACCAGAGGATATGGTATGATTTCAAATGCATCGTCTCCATCACAAGGGTGGCTTATATATGTTGAAGGGTTGCAACACAACCTAGTAAGCATAAGTCAACTATGTGACTTAGGCTATGTTATTGAATTCCACAATGATAAGTCCTTGATCAAAAGTCACATGACTTAGAGATCATTCTCTCGGGCATTAGGAGTGGGAATGTGTATTCCTTAGATTTTATATGCAATTCTTCTTTATCACCAGTGTGTCTTGTAGCTAATGAAAGTGAGTCTCTTTGTGTTCAATGACACAAGAGACATGCTCACATTAACTACAAGACAATGTATTAGCTATTTTCTAGAAACCTAGTTAGAAATAATCCTAATTTGAAATGTGTTAAAAGTGGTCCATGTCATGCATGCCAAATGGGCATGCAAACAAGGGCCGCCTTTAAAAGCATTGGCTCCAAAGAAACTGAAAGATGTCTTTATCTATTGCACATGGACTTGTTTGGTCCTTTGCCAATTCAGTGCCTAGGTGGGAAGTTGTATAATTTGGTGATTGTTGATGATCACTCAAAGTATACATAGGTATTCTTCCTTAAGAAGAAATCAGATACTTTAGATGTTTTTATAAACCATGTTAAGACAATCCAGAATGAACTCCAATGTACTATGGTCAAGACTAGAACTGACCATGGTACAAAATTTCAATCTGGAGCAATGACAAGGTTTTGTCAAGAATTTGGTATCACCCAAAAATTCTCCTCCCCAAGGACTCCACAGTAAAATGGTGTGACTGAGAGGAGGAATAGGGCCTTGATAGAGGCAGGAGAACATTGCTTAGTGACTCCTCACTCCCAGAATACTTCTTGGATGACGCAGTCAATACTGCAGGTTAGGTTCACAAAAGATCGTGTATCAATAAGGCCCTAGGAATAATCCCCTATGAGATTCTGAAAGGCAAACAACCAACTATTTCATACCTTAGAATCTTTGGTTGCAAATGCTACATTTTAAATAATGGAAAATCTCAATTAACTAAGTTTGCTGAAAAATGCAATGTAGGGGTTCTTGTTGGATATAGCTCACATAACAAGGCCTATAGAGTATTCAACAAGAAAACTCATGTTGTAGAAGAGTCTATGCATGTAGTTTTTGATGAGACTAGTCTGCTCTAAAAGGGCTGATCCAACTCTCCTATTTTAACAGGTAATGAACAACAACTGAAAAATATGTCTCTCCAAGACATACCCAGTACAAGCAAAGTCAATTCAGAGGTAGCAATCCCTGAAGTTGAAGTTCAGCAAGATGCTGATGAGCCTACTGCTCAAGAAGAAGAGCTGTAGATAGCTGACATATTGCCTACAATAAGCATGCACCTAAGGGATCATCCAATAAACCAAACAATTGGAGATGATAACCAAGGAGTGGTTACCAGAAGCCGGGCTCACAATGAAGCCCTATTCTTGAGATTTCTATCATAATTGGAGCCCAAGAAATTTGAAGAAGCAAATATTGACACCTTATGGATTCAAGCAATGCAAGTAGAGCTGCATCAGTTCAAGAGGTGCAAGGTATGGAAATTGGAGCCAAAGCCTCAAGGACACAACATCATTGGCACCAAGTGGATATACAGGAACAAGCTTGATGAGAATGGCACCATCATCAAGAATAAAGCCAGCCTAGTGGCCAAGGGGTACATGCAAGAAGAAGGTATTGACTTTGATCAAAATTTTACCCCAGTTGCAAGGTTAGAAGCAATAAGGCTGTTTCTTGCCTATGTTACCCACAAGGGGTTCAAAGTGTACCAGATGGATTCCAAATCAGTATTCCTGAATGGCAATCTAAAGGAAGAGGTATATGTGGAGCAGACCTCGGGTTTTGTTCATCCTACCCTATCTTCTCATGTATATTTTCTTGGGAAAGCTCTATATGGTCTAAAGCAAGCCTCTTGGGCTTGGTATGAGACCCTATCTAGCTTTCTCATCAAGAACAAGTTCTTGAGGGGAAAGATAGATAGCACATTGTTTCTTAGGGAAACAAAAGGCAGGTGTCTTCTAGTCTAAATTTATGTTGATGACACAATCTTTGGGTCTATAGATGAGAACCTTTGCAAAAGGTTTCCCAATATTATGCATGAGGAGTTTGAGATGAGCAGTATGGGAGAGCTCAAGTACTTCTTAGGCCTCCAAGTGAAATAGTCTGATGAGGGGATTTTCATCTCTCAGACAAAGTACACTAGGGAGATTATTAAGAAGTTTGGGATGGAGTCAGCCTCCACCATGAAAACTCCCATGGGATCCAACATCACCCTAGACAATGATGAAAAGGGTAAGCCCTTTGATGAATCCATGTACAGGTGTATAATTGGGTCTCTGTTGTATCTAACTACCAGTAGACCAGACATTATGTATGCTGCATATGTTTGTGGTAGGTACCAAGCATGTGCTAAGGAATCTCATTGCTCAGCTGCAAAAAGGATTTTGAGATACCTTAAGGGCTGCCAACATCTTGGCTTTGGTACCCTAAGAATAATGATTTTGAACTAATTGGCTTTTCAGATGCAGACTTTGCAGGTTACAAGGAAGATAGGAAAAGCATAAGTGGGGCTTGTAAATTCCTAGGAAGATGGCTGATCTCATGGAGCAGTAAGAAGCAGACCAGTGTGGCAATATCCACAGCTGAATCTGAATACATAGCTACAGGGAGTTGTTGTGCACAACCATTGTGCATGCAACATCAGTTAGAGGATTATAACCTCAAGGTAAGTAATTCTCTCCTATATTGTGACTCATCCAATACTATCCCTATAGTTATGAATTGTATCTCACATAGCAGGGCTAAGCATATAGAGATAAGGTATCATTTCATTAGAGAGCATGTAGAATGTAAAGATGTATGACTTGAATTCGTCCCCACTAACAAACAAGTTGCTGACATCTTTACAAAGCCATTGGATGAGGCAAAGTTTAATGCTTTTAAAATTGAGCTTGGCATGTTGAATATTGAATAGATCTTATTATGCCAATTTGTATGTCTTGCTCATGTTATTATTCCCTAACTTTAATATAGCATGTGATCATGTATAACAAGCTTTGATAGCATAAGTTGATATCTAAATGATTAGTACCATGTTTAGGTATTAAAATAAGCCTAAAAATATAATTCACTGATAGGTAGTGAAATCAGCTAAAATAGTTGAGAAGGTTTCAGCTGAATCGCTGAGATAGTTGAGAAGGTCTCAGCTAAACCGCTGAGACGAAAATAATTGTCTCAGCGGTTGACAATTCCTTGTCCTAGTGGATAACAACTCCGTCTCAGCGGCTCCGCTGAGACGGGATGACTAAATAAAAATATGCCATAATTGACACATCATCAATGTAAAATCAATTTAATTGATTAAGTCTAATCAACATATACACTTAGGGCAAATCTAAACCTAAATCAAGCCCCTATAAATATCATAATGTTGATTAAAGTATTACACTTTCCATTAACCTAGACGGCGAGACGAACCCTGCTACCCTCCATCTCAGCCACCTATCCTTCTGAAGAGATGGCGCCAAAGATGGCAAAAGAGCTGCATGTAGGCTATGATATAGTTAGAAATGGATTCATGCATGCTCCTGAAGAAATAATAGAAGTGATTCAACTTCTTTCAGACCAAGGCCTAGAGTATGTCTTGTCTGAGCCCTCCATGATTCTCAGAACTGACGTTCTGGAATTCTTCACATGTGCCAAGATGTCCACATCCAATTCCTCAATCAAGGGAAAGATAAGGAGTGTAAAGATAAAAATCTCTCTTAGGAAAATGGAGAAGGACCTTCAGCTGACCTTTTGTAGTGAAGAAGAGGAAGATGACATTTCTGAAAAAGATAAAGACCAAGCATTGTTGTGGTGTGAGTATAGTGATGCCAAAATTGGCTCACTAAAGTGGGAATTCTTTAACCAGAGAGGCAAACTGCTCTCGGATATTGTTGGCAAGGAAATATTGTGTAAGCCTGGATCTCATGACACCATCTCAAAACAAATGTTTGAGTTGATGTCAAGGGTCATTCTGAAGTAGAAGACATCCTGGCCTGATGTGCTCTATTAAAGGATAAAGGAATGTCTGCAGGCCCCCAACCTAGGCAGAATTCTCTCACTCTACCTCTTAAACTCCTACCCAGAGAAATTTGACAAGACAAAAGGAACAAACCTAGACAGATTCTCAAGGGTCCTCCCCATAAGTCAACTATCTGAACCCAATGATAATAAGAAGACATTGGTCAAAGGGCTGAGGAAAGCCAGGATTGACTGCTCTGACTCTGAGTTAGAGGCAGAAGACAATGTCCCGGCTGTGGACAATCAAGAACCAGGAAGCAGTCCTACAAAGGATGATCAAGATGGAGGTCATGACAATGAAGGCCATGAAGACCATGATCCTGAGAAAGAGCATGAAAAAGAGAAGGATGAAGATACTGTTGCTGTTAAGGACATGTCAGAAGGACATGAAGAAGATCACTCTACTTGTGTTGCTTCCAATCCTACTATTGCTGATAAGAGTGTTCAGATCATTCGATCCTCCTTAGAAGATCATGAGGATGAAGAAGTCAACATTGTTGTTGATCTTGAGGGTAAGATTGATTTACTTATATTCCATCTGAAGCAAAGAATTAAGCTAATCCCTCCTGAACCAGTAGGCTACTGGGAAGATAATCAGGAAAATGATGATCCCTCTTCTTAGGGGGAGCAACAGAAGAAATCTCCTAATAAGGACAATGAAGATGCTCCAAGTGAGGGGGAGCAAGAAATAATTGCTGAAGAGGAATAGAAAAAAGCTGCAGTTTCTCAAGTTGCTGCTTAATATAGTGATCCAGCTGAGGGGGAGCAAATCCCTGCTCAAGCTGAGGGGGATCTTAATATAGCATCTGATGTCCCTTCCACATAAGAAATATCCCATGACAAGCTGCTCAGCTCCATTAATGCAGTAATTGAAAGTCAGATGCTCTCAATAAAGAATTACGTTAATAGTTCAATCCTGTCTGTAAAGAAAGAAGTCATGGCTGATGTGAAAGAGATTAAGGAAAAAACTGCCTTCCTTAGCAAGCAAATGACTAAATGGTTTGACTTGGCAGAAAAGTCAGTGGTAGCTCAGAGTATAATCCTAAGGATAATGGACAAACATCTACAAATGTATGAGCAAGATATGTTCTATGTAAAGAATTATATAAGCAAAACATATGAGGTCATAGATAAATCCTCTAATCACATTGAAGACATTGTATGGAAAACAACTACTACAATAATTGGAGAGGCAGAGAAAATGAAGGATGGTCTAAAGTCTGATTTGGAGAATGCCTTACAAACACTTTCAGATTCTGTAGAAGCAGCCTCTCAGACCATAGAAGCCAAAGTGGTTGAAGAAGCTAGAAAGCGGGAGGTGGTCAATGCTGAGACCAATTCTGAATTGGCTCTCTAAGAGCTACAAGGAACAAGGATTTCCCTAAATCTACCCTTGATGGATAACTACAGGAAGGAATATTTTGATTTTGAAGGACAGGCCAAGATAGCTCAAGAACCTCAGCTGGCTAGAAGGAGAAAGAGAGAAGGAGTATTGCTAGCTGAAGAATTTTTGGCTAAGCCAGGAGAAGAGCAAGGAAATGATCCAGATTTTTAATATTGGAGTGAGGACTCCAAGAGCATAATCATGAATGCCTAGATAATACATGGTCAAGTGTGCAAGGATATAGACAGAATCAATCCAGCTGAGGAGTGGATTAAAAAACTGGAGTGAAACACTCACAGGGATAGAATATTCAAGGAAAATATAGTGAGAAAGAACAATCCAAAAAGGATGCCCTCCAGGTACATTCCGAAGACATACCTATATTTCAAAAGACAAGAGAATAAGAAGAAGCTATCTGAGATTGCTGCCGCTTCTAAGGGGAAGGAGGTTGCTGAAGACAAAGCTGAGAGCTCGAAGAAAAGAAAGACTTTAATTAATGTATTTTAATTTTTCAGGAAATCAAATTGTAATCTGAACAATGCATAAACATTTTAGCAGCAATGAAATTGAATGTTTTGTTGAATCAATTAGTTTGTGTTATAGGCTAACCTTAGTCAAAGCTTAATATTATTCAGTATTATTGCTTTATATATTCTGTGATGTCTAGACATAATTAGTTAATAATGTTATTGTTTTGACAAACAATGTTGTTATGTTGTCATGAAAATAAACTGTCATGACATTTAGTGTATGCCATATGAATGTCAACATTTATGTGTTATGATATCATGTTGATATGTAATTCATTTACCTGATAAGTTGTTTGTTGGTTATGTATCTTAGCATTGGGAATGTTCTGCCTTCTTCAAATAGGGAGAGATTATTGTGAATATTGCCCTCAATTTTCCCTTGATTTGAGGAGGAATCACTCATAATGCGAAGTACATATTGTATTTGATAAACAATATTTTGCATCTGGAATATGCAGGGTTAAGATATTCCAAGCATTGGAACAAGGTCAATGGTTTGCTGTCAAAACCGCTGAGAAGAACTCACTGTCTCAGCGGAACTGCTAAGATGAGGCCAGGAGCTGCTGAGAAGAGGTCTGCCTCTGCTGAGATGTAGATAGAAAAAATCCACTGAGAAGATTATCTGTCTCAACAAATCTGCTGAGACCAAGATAGCTAAACCGCTGAGATGGAAGACTATCTCAGCCCAACCGCTGAGACAGATTCAAATCAGAAAGATGACACTGGCAGGACTTGCTTTTGGCGCTGCCAGCTGTAAAGGGAAGATAATGTTTTCTATCCTCTTCCAAAGTGTCATGGCCCCTTCCTAAGAGCCGTTGAAGAATGAAGTATAAAAGAACATCTTAGGGCACTTTCAGAAGGGCCAGTTGGTGTGCTGAAAAGTAGAGAGCTATTATCAATGTTCCATTAACGGCTATCAAGTTTACTCTCCTCCTGCTAACTGAAACAGATAGAAGAGAGAAGGAGAGAAGATAGATCTTCTATCTAGAAGAGCAAGAAGATCTTTTCTCCTCTACTGAAGAGAAGGATCAGAAAGAAGCAAGGTCTAAAGTTTACATTCAGCCAAGCTTCAAAGAAACACCAGTTGTGCAGGAACAGCAGAAGACATCATACCACTATTGTCAACTGTTGTAATCTTAACATTCACTCACTGTAGGAACTGTGAAGTTCTGAGTTTGTAAGGCATATTGCCTGAGTTGTAGGGTTGGTAAACCTGAGCTGTAGGGTTGTTTAATCTGAGTTTGGTAAGGCTGTTGAGCCTAAGATGTAGGGCATTTTGCCTGAGAAGTAGGGCTTCTTGATTGGCCTGAGTTAAGAGGTCAAGGTGATCTCTAAGCTGTAGGAGTGGGAGCACTCTGAGTGGAAGGGCTGGCTAGCCTGAGGTAGGGCTTGGAGCAAGCCTGAGAGATCCTGAGGGATCTGTGTTGTAATCCCTAGGAGCTGAGATTGGAGGAGTTTGCCTTATCTAACACAATATTAGAGAGGTGTAGAGGGAAAGTGGACTACCCATAGACACGCTATCTTGGGGCCACTATAAATAATTGTGTGTTTTCTGTGTGTGCTTGAGCTTTCATTCACTACTCCTTAACTGCTAGACATATTTAAGTAAAACTCAAAGAGACCTATTCACGCCCACCTCTAGGTGAATTAGACTACATACCTATAAACTATGATAATTAAGGCTTGGTGTACATTTAGTGGAAATGAAAAAAGGGCAATTAGAAAGAAAAACCACAAAAACACACTAATTGAAAACTCACGCACTCTACGAGAATTGAAATGACTTAAATAAAAGAAAGCAGATAAATTATCTCCTACAAACACGCAATCTACTTGAATTGAAATGACTTAAATAAAAGAAAGCAGAAAAATTAGCTCCTACACACACTCACTCTACTTGAATTTAAGGAAAGCATAAAAAGTAAATTAGGAATAAAAGACAATTTAAACTCATACACACACACACTCTACAATAATGAAAAATTAAATTAAAGAAAGCAAAAACAAAAGAAAGCAAAAATTAACACTCATATACATACACTCTACTAAAAGGAAAACTAAATTACAATGAAAATTAAAACTATACTCATAAACTCACACACACAAACATAAAGAAAAACTAAAAATAAAAACAAAAAATTACACTCACACACACAACTTAATGGAAAAAAACTAAATTAAGAACAAAACTATTCTCTTATACTCACACACTCTACATAAGGAAAAGAAGAAGAATTCAAGAGGAACCTCTATTTTATTTGCAAAAATAAGGATTACAACCTAGGAGAGAGAAAGTGCAAAAAAAATTTACAAGAAAACAAAAAAGGTGCCTCACAACTCCAAAAAAGGTCAAAAATTGTTAACCCCTACACTCAGATGACTCTTAGTATTTATAGGAAAAAATTTGGAATTACATGCCCTCGGTCACGGGCTTAACCGAGGGCGTGACCTGTGGTGTTCTCAAGAATCGGGTCAGCTTGCATCCTTCATGGCATCTGGAAGGTTTTTACTGATGAGGTGGACGAATACGGGCGTGACCCAAGTGTCACGGGCGTGACCTTGATCGGCGGGCGACGGGTTCAGCTGGGGCTTGACGGCTGGTGCATCCTTGTTCTTCTGGAATAATTGGCGGGTCACTGGCGTGTAATTTGGAACACGGACGTGACCCAGCAAATCGTCGAGACGTCAAGATGATCGACTTGAAGGCGTGGTCTTTCGTTTTGTCAAGGGGCTCATGGGCCTAACTATTACACGGCCTCGGCCACATGTGTGACCTAGGGTGTGACTTGATCTTTTCTGTCAGGAAGGCAGCAGAGAGCTGAATGTTGAATTTGAGCAGACAGTGAAACTGGAGGTTAGATCTTAAGTTACTCTAGAGGGGGGGGGGGGTGAATACAGTATTAAAAATTTTTCCTTAGTTTAATTTGTGGAATAAAAAATAGTGTTATATATATGCGTAAGCAGAGTGAGTAATAAAAACTAAGTAAAGAAAATTAGCACAGCACAACACAGAAAAGAAATCAAACACAGAAGACACGAGGAGCTATAGTAGTTCCCCAATAAATCTGGGTACGTCTACTCTTCTATCACCCTTGGCAGGAATCCACTAGGATTTTTTTTATAAGGTGTCCTCACACCAAGGGATTTTTGATAAGGTGTCCACACACTAATGGGAGTTTGATCAGGTGCCCAATTCACCGATAAGCTTTTGATAAGGTGCTTAAAAACCAAACAAGGATTTTTTGATAAAGTGTCTTGCCACCAGTGAGTTACACTTTTGAAGGGAGTATTAACCCTGTACAAGAGAGGTGAGAAAGAGTTTATAGTGTTCTTCTCTGTCAAGATGCTGAGAGAAGACTCTAGTGGATTTGTTGTAAAGCTTCCCCTGTCTGATAGAAGTATTTGACAGATGGTGGAGAAGCTTTCTCTTGAAACAAAAATTTTCTGTAGCAGATTGATCTGGAAGAAATAGTTCTTCAGATTCATTGTTGCTCTTTTAGAAGACTTGAACTTGCAACAGATATCTGAGAGTTTGATCTTTGAAGAAGATGTTCTCAAAGAAATGGTGATTGCTGCTTGAGGAATAAGAAGACTAAGAATATTTTTCTAAGTGTTCTTCTTTTTCTTTCTCTATACTTGTTGTTGTTCTCTCTCTGTATTCTACAAGAATGTAATTTGAATTCTGTCGAGAGGTAAGACAATAAAGTCTGTCTTTGATATATTCTGATTTTGGAATAGAATAATCAGACTTTTAATTCTTTCTTGGAACTGCAATAGAGACAAATCGACTTTTGCTGGTCCTTTAATTTCTTAGCCGTGAAATACTCCTTTGCATTAATTGTCAACGGCTATTCCTGTCTTGGAATAAGGAAAGAAGGAATATATTTAAAAAATATAATATCCTTACTTATCTGATTTGAATACGTCCAAATATATTGATTATATCTGTTAGAGTCATCGATCTGTGTTCAGAGAATTGATAAATAACTGATCTTTAAGAATTAAATACTCTGGAATCTGTATTTGTCGATCTGAGCTTTAGTAAAGAATTTGTCGAGCTCTGGCTGGAATATGTCGAGCGCGGGCTGAGATCTGTCGAGCGCTGGCAGCCATTTGTCGAGCGCTGGCTGGAAATCTGTCGAGTGCTGGCAGCCATCTTTTGAAAGCTGGCAGCCATTTGTCTAACGCAGAGATGGCTAAATTTTGTCGACCGCTTCCTTGATATTTCGTCGATCGCCGTCCGACGAATGCTGAGCACCGTTCGATGAATGCTGAGGGCCGTTCGACAAATGCTGAGACTTAATGAAATTTCTAGTTCTAACAGCCAAATTTCTTACTAAACTCTTGACCATAACTATACATTGGGGTCAACTTGTCCTTAGTTAACATATAGTGATCCTAGCCAATCACAAATAGGGTTGTTCCAACAATCTCCCCCTATTTGGGTTAGAACACTATTTGACAAAAGTTGAAAAATAAATAAATGCTAAAACATCAAAAACAACAGAGTATGAATATATCTGATATATTTTAAATATTTTATCAGATATGAAATGAAAAGTACTTTGTGTTTTGAAAGTACATTTCAATACAAATAAAACTGAAAATACAATCAGAACCTTAATTTTTCTGAATTCTGCTGCTTCTAAATTCTGAAATTCTGATTTTTTTTTATCTGTGTTGTTCTGAATTCTGATCTGAACTAAACTGTATTGTTCTGAAATCTGAATTGAATATTTATCTGATTTCTGAATGTGTTATCTGCTACTCCTTTTGATCAGCTTTATAATTTTGATTAGCTATGCTGTAGCAATAACTGATATTGAATTTGCTATATAAAAGTTCTTTTTCTGAGCTGTATCTACATCTGAATTACAGAATACTTTTCTGAAACATTAAACTATAATCAGCAAACTGCTGTAAGCTTTATCAAGCTTTTCTTCAAACAGTAACTCCCCCTTAGAGTGTCTCCCCCTGAGATTGGAGGTTCTTCAACTGTCTCCCTTGATTAGTTCATAGAACAACTCCCCCTAGGCAAAACAGTGCATCAAATGGAGCTTGTTCATAAAACTTCTCCCCCTGCCTAGTTTCAGGAAAGGCCTAAAGCTAGGCCCCTTGAAGAAAGGACATTTGATGGAGGTAGGGGATGCAAGATTTATATTGTTGTTGTTCAATTTCATTTGCATTCTTTGTCTTGAGAGTGTAAACCCTTTCTTTTATTTCTGCAACTGATAGTTTGATCCCAATTGAAAGTGCAATTGAGTATCTATGTTCTGCTTTGATACCAATTGAAAGTCCTCTAATATCAGTGAAGGTCTCTGATAGTTTGATGTCAATTGAATACCAATTGAAAGTGACTTCTGGTACCTGCACAATGTTTCTAGTAGAGGTAGTGTTCCTCTCCTCATTTAATAGGTTAGTTCCAACAATGCATGGACTCTTCTATTTTAAGAGAGGATTTGTTATAAACCCTATATGCTTTGCTGATTAGTGAATAGTCTAAGAAAATTCCTTCATTAGATTTTGGTTCAAATTTTCTAAGATATTTCTTATCATTATTATGAACATAAAACATTTACAGCCAAATGCTCTAAAATAGTTAACTTTAGGTTTCTTCCCTTTAAGTAATTCATAAGGAGTCTTTCACTTAAGTTTGTGTATCAAACTTCTATTCAGAACATAATTTGCTGTGCTAACAGCCTATGCCCAAAAAGATAGGGGCAAATTAGCATCTGCAAGCAATGTTCTTGCTGATTCAATTAGAGTTCTATTTTTCCTTTCAACTACCCCATTTTGTTGAGGAGTTCTAGGAGCTGAGAAGCAATGCCTGATACCTTTCATCTCAAAGAATTCTTGCATAAGAAGAGACTCAAACTCAGTGCCATGATCACTTCTGATCAATGCAACTACAGTAGAGTACTCAATCTTTATGCTCTTAAGAAAGTCTATAAGAACTTAAAAGTTATCTGAGTTTTCTCTCAAAAAGAACACCCAAGTGAATCTAGAGAAGTCATCTACAATAATTAGAGTGTAAGACTTCCCCCCTAAACTCTTTGTTGCTATTGGTCCAAAAAGGTTCATATGTAGCAAATATAAGATTCTAGGTGAATCACTTTTAGATAATGATTTAAAGCTATTTTTAGTTTGCTTGCCTAGTTGACATGCCCTACAAAGACCTTCTTTCTTATATGATCCTAAGGGTAAACCTCTAAAAAGATTGTCCTTAGATAATTTAGCAATGGTCCTAAGGTTTACATGTCCTAATCTCTTATGCCAAAGTTCACTGGGTTTGCTTAACTCACTAAATAAACAAACTTCTGAAGTAGATGAATAGAAATTCACTAAATATATATTACCTTGCCTAATACCAGATAAAAAAATAATATCATCAGTAGATTTAATAAGGCAATTCAATTTATTAAATGTTACATGATACCCTTAATCACATAATTGACTTATGCTGATAAGGTTATGCTTCAGTCCCTTTACATAAGCTACCTCTATGAAGGTGACTTCTCCAACCTTGACTTTTCCATAGCCTTTGGTCTGTCCACAGTTGGAGTCTCCAAATATGACTTTTGGTCCAAGCTTTGCCTTGTAATTGTTCAGATTTGCCTTGTTCCCTGTCATATGTTTTGAACAGCCACTGTCCAAATACCATTCTTCATTTATTCTTGGACAGCTGTGTACCTGCAAAAATAAAAACAAAAAGAACTATTTGTTCCTGTCCAGACTACCTTGGGTCTTTTTGTATTTCCACACAAATCTGAAATAAAAGACATTTCAGGTTGGTCCTTGTAACCTTGGGGATGATATCTCCTTGGAGGTATAATCCATTCAGTGAAAGGATTCTTAGAATGTGAAGAATATGAATTGTTCAGATTTGCTGTATAGTTTCTATTATATGAACTGGGTTGAGTTCGTCGAGCTCCGTTCGACAAATGACTGATATTTCGTCGAGCGCCGTTCATATAATTACTATATAGAAAATTTGTTTTCAGAGTTTGTCGAGCTCCGTTCGACAAATTGGATGCATTTCGTCGAGCTCCGTTCGACGAATTCTGCTGAATTCTGCTATTCTCGACAGTCTTACTTGAAATGTTTTTATTTTCATCTACAACCTCTTTGCTCTTAGCAGAGATGAATTGTATAGGTGTAGATAATATATTCTTCTTAATCAGAGGTGGCTCACTTGATGAAGCACCCAAGCCAAGTTTGCTATTAAGCCTAGCATTTACTGTGCTTGTGATATCCATCAGTTTGATGTTCTCCCATTTAGGGATTCTTCAAATTTCTTGGCCTCAGAAAGTTTATTCTCAAGGAGAATAGTTTGTTCTCTAGAGGCAGCCAAATCTTTCTTAAGATTTACATTTTCTTTACTTATATTTTTCATTTCAGCTAGCTTATGTCTGAGTGAGATTATTTCTATCTCAGATTTAATTAAGTCAAAGCAAAGAACCTTGAATTCATCTTTGAATTCAAATGAAGTAAAATCAAAGTTAGATATTACCTGATCTGCATCATTTTCAGCTTCAGATTCTGATTCTTCATCTGAATTGCTTGCTGAGGCATTGATAGCCATCATACAGAGACTTCTTTCTTCTTCATTATCTTCATCATCAGAAGAGCTGGATGATGAATCTGATTCACTTTTACTCCAAGTTTCAGCTACAAATCCTCTTCCCTTCTTTTTGTGTTTGTGGGAGAAGATTTGCTGGAGTTTCTTCTTTCTTCCTTTTCTTTTCACTTTTCCTTCTTGTCCTTCTTGTTTTGATTTTCTGGACAATCAGGTGCTATGTGTCCTGGTTTCCTGCAACCAAAACATAAAATTTCTTTAGAATTGTTTTTTCATACCTTGGCTTTTCCCTTGATCTAGAGTCCTTCTTTCTGAAGTATTTCTTAGCCATTTTGTAGAATCTCTTGGCTATAAGGCTCATGAACTCCTCATTTTCAGGAGTCTTTCCTTCTTCTTCTGTATCTTTGAAGGCAATGTTCTTGTCCTTCTTTGTTGGAGACGAAGTGCTTACTTGTTCAGCTTCTCTTGTCTTGATGAGTTGCTCATAGGATTTGAGCTTTCCCAGCAGTGTTTCAATACTAATCTCATTGAGGCTTCTGGCTTCCTTGATAGGCCAGATCCTAGAGTCCCAAGTGCTGGGGAAGCACATTAGGATTTTGTCATTGATCTCAGTTAATGAGATTTCCTTGTCCAGTGTTCTGAGTTCACTTATGATTACACTCAATTTAGTGTACATATCTGCAACTAATTCTGTTTCTCCTTTCTTGAAGTTCTCATACAGAGAGATCAAGTAAGATCTTCTGTCTTTTCTTTCATCAGCAGAGCCTGCAACCATATTGTTGAGAGAGGTCCATATCTCTCTAGCTGAGGTGCAATCCACCACTTTCTGAAATATGTCATCAGACATTGTTTGAGACAGAATATTCATGGCTTTTACATCAGCACTCCTTTGCTTCTTTTGTTCTTTTGTCCACTCAGGAGGTGGGACAACATGGTTGTCTGTTGTTGCTTCAGTACTTGTTGATGCTGAGGGAGCAGGAGGTCCTGTCAATATGACATTAAAGATTTCTTCATCAATAGAGCTTATATAAAGCCTAATCCTTGCTTTCCACGGTGCAAACTTACTGAGATTGCACATAGGAGGTCTTGTGCTTGAATACTCTTTGTTTTGTGCCATGAGTTTTTAACAGAAAATAAAAACAATAAAAACACTAAAATAATTTAAGATCTAATTGATCTTTGTGATCCAGGTGTTAGCCTGTAAAGAATCAACCAACCTCTGATACCAATTGAAAGTGGAGGTTAGATCTTAAGTTACTCTAGAGGGGGGGTGAATACAGTATTAAAAACTTTTCCTTAGTTTTATTTGCGGAATAAAAAATAGTGTTATATATATGTGTAAGCAGAGTGAGTAATAAAAACTAGGTAAAGAAAATCAGCACAGCACAACACAGAAAAGAAATCAAACACAGAAGACACAAGGAGCTATAGTAGTTCCCCAATAAATCTGGGTACGTCTACTCTTCTACCACTCTTGGTAGGAATCCACTAGGAATTTTTGATGAGGTGTCCTCACACCAAGGGATTTTTGATAAGGTGTCCACACACCAATGGGAGTTTGATCAGGTGCCCAATTCACCGATAAGCTGTTGATAAGGTGCTTAAAAATCAAACAAGGATTTTTTTGATAAGGTGTCTTGCCACCAGTGAGTTACACTTTTGAAGGGAGTATTAACCCTATACAAGAGAGGTGAGAAAGAGTTTATAATGTTCTTCTCTGTCAAGATGCTGAGAGAAGACTCTAGTGGATTTGTTGTAAAGCTCCCCCTATCTGATAGAAGTATTTGACAGATGGTGGAGAAGCTTTCTCTTGAAACAGAAATCTTATGTAGCAGATTGATCTGGAAGAAATAGTTCTTCAGATTCTTTGTTGCTCTTTTAGAAGACTTGAACTTGCAGCAGATATCTGAGAGTTTGATCTCTGAAGAAGATGTTCTCAGAGAAATGGTGATTGCTGCTTGAGGAAGAAGAAGACTAAGAATATTTTTCTAAGTGTTCTTCTTTTTCATTCTCTATACTTGTTGTTGTTCTCTCTCTGTATTCTTTAAGAATGTAATTTGAATTCTGTCGAGAGGTAAGACAATAAAGTCTGTCTTTGATATATTCTGATTTTGGAATAGAATAATTGTTGGGAAAATGATTTCTCTTAACCCCTAAAAATAAGTTAAAGAAGAATTCTAAGAATGAAAAATAAGGCTAAGTAAATATGCGTCGAATACTATTCGACGCAACGTCGAAATGAAGTCGATGTTTCCTTCAGATTTAGTCGAAGTAACATTAGGAAGATTTTGACGTATGTGTTGTCGACGTTACTCTGATTTCTAGTCGACGCATCTAATGTAGTCGACGCACCTTTGTCGACGCACCTTCCTTATTCTCCTCTCGACATCCAGACAGGATGTATTTGATGCTTGCGTCGAATGGTAATCGACGCACGTCAATTTATGTGACAGATCTAAATATGCGCCAGATCTCTTTCCTTCTTTCAGTAGATCTGATTTGTATGGAATAATGTTAATATTTTATATCCGTTCTGAATCATTCTTTCATTCTATTTGATTCTTGGCTAATCTGATTAACTCTATTTTGGATATCATTTGAAATCGGGATTCATTCTTTCCTTCTACTGAAAATGTTATTATGGAAATATTTCTTTCTTTCCAATACTCTGCCTGCTAATTGATTACTCTCCTTTAGTATTATTTGATTTAAACAGAACTATAAATAAAGAGGAGGTCGGAAGAAGAAGCAGTCAAGTGATCCACTATATACACATTGAAAAAAAAAGAGGAAAAGCTCCCAAGTGAAAAAGAGAGAATTGAGAAATAGTCCTGCAGCAATATTCAAGCATTCTTCTTCCTCTGCTTCTGAAGTCACCCTACTGCAAATTCTGATAGCTCTCACATAAGAGAGAAAAGCTACACATCTTCTTCTCTCTATAGAAGAACGATTTAATTCACTTCTTGTGCTTCCAATCTTCTTGCTAGGAAGAAGATTCATTCTTGTTCTTATTTCTTTCTTCTTTCTTATTTTTACTTAAACATTGTAAAAGAGTTTTTAGAATCTCTCTTCAAAAAATTCAGTGTAGTGGTTCTAAGAGTCTCCTTTTCAAAAGACTCAGTTGGTTCTAAGAGTCTCCTTGTCAAAAGACTTAGGGTGGTTCTAAGAGTCTCCTTATCAAAAGACTCAGTGCAAGATAGTGAATTCCTACCAAGGGGGTAGAAGAGTGGACTACCCAAAGTTTGGGGAACCACTATATTTTCTTGTGTTGTGCTGTGATTTCTTTTCTTGCATTTACTTTCTTTATTTGTTTAATTCTTGTTGGTGTGTGGGAAGCTATAATCTGTGATCATAAACATATATATATATATATATTAACATTGCACAAAATATTTTTTAATCTCTATTCACCCCCCCCCCCCCCCCCTAGAGAATTCTAGTGAGGTTAACTGTGCACTTTCAATTGGTATCAAAGGGAGATTGATCTAAAAAGGTTAACTCCTTGATCAAAAAGATCCTACCTCTTGTTTTTATATATATATATTTTAAATTATTTTCATGGCACAAATCAAAGATTATGCTTCCACTAGACCACCAATTTGCAACCTTGAAAAGTTTCCACTTTGGAAAACAAGAATTAGAATCTATTTAAACTCTATTGATGATGAATTATTTAATGTTGTCATGACAGGTCCCCCCAAGCCATTCAAAAAGGATTCAAGTGGAAAAGCAACTGAAACACTTGCTCCAAAGGCTGAATGGACAGAAGAGGAAAAGAAAGCCCAAGCATATGATGCCAAGGCTATGAATGTCCTAGTTTCAACTCTCTCAGATGAAATCTTCCAAAAGATTGCTGAGTGTGAGTCAGCTAAGGAAGTATGGGAAGCTCTCAATAAATTGGTTGAGGGAAGTGCTGGTGAGAAAAAGGACAGAAAGGCACTACTCATCTCCCAATATGAAAACCTCCAAAAGAAAGAAAGTGAAAGTGTTGCTGACATGTATTCAAGATTCAGCCTCATAGTCAATGAATTGAGAACACTTGAGAAGGACATATCTCTTACTGAGATAAATGACAAATTGCTGACTTGCTTCCATAGCTCTTGGGATTCAAGAATCTGGCCAATCAAAGACTCCAGAAGTCAAAAAGAAATCTCAACAGATGTCCTGTTGGGTAAATTAAAATCCTATGAACAACTGTTGAAAACAAGGGCTGAGAAAGAAGAGAAAGAAAAGGCTCCTCCACTCCCAAAAGAAAAGAGTATTGCTTTGAAGGATGTTGAAGGAGAACCCTCTACAAGTGATGAGGAGCTGATCAGTCTACTGGCCAGAAGGTTCAAGAAGTGGATCAAAACAGAAGGATCCAGAGGAAGAGACTCAAAAACCAGGTATAATAAAACACCTACTGAAGAGATTATATGCTACTCTTGCAGGAAACCTGGACACATTGCACCTGAATGTCCTAAAGAGATCAACAATAAGAAGGATCTAAAAAGAACATATCTAAAGAAGAAGAAGAAAAAGAAAAAGGATTCATTGCTCAATCTTGGAGTGATTCAGAATCTGAAGGAAGTACCTCATCAGATAATGATCAGCAAGAGGTCAAGCAAGAGGAAACCTTTCTGATGGCCACTGAGAAGCCTGATGATACATCTATGGTAAATATACTTGATAATATAGATTTCTCTTCTACTGATTTCAAACAAAGTTTCAAAGAATTCTGTTTAGATCTAATCAAATCTGAAAAATAAGTAAAAGAATCTCAGAAGAATTAAAAAATCTCAAACAGGTAAATACACATCATAAAAATTATAAGCTCAATCTAGAATTCTCAGAAGAGGAATTAGATAAAATCTATTCAGAAAATCTAACACTAAGGAAGGAGCTTGCAAAGGCTAAAGTCTTTGAAGACTCTCTAAATGGAAGAGGTCAGAAGCTCAAAAATATGTCTGAGAATCTCACTAATAGATTTAGACAGATAAATCAGAATACTAATGAAGCATCTAAACCTCAAACATCCAGCAAATCTGTCTGGAAACATCCAATTCACTTCACCAGGGAGAATTATCTAACAGGAGAAATATCACAAGAAAGCCCTGAAATAACCACTGTTTTTAATAAACCTAATCCCATTACAGATAAAGGAATCTTAGGAAAATATCCTCACAAAAAATTTGAACATGCGTCGAATTCTTACCAACGTGCATCAAGTTCTAATCGACGCTTACACCAAAATGCGTCGACTTCTACTCGACGCAACCTTTCTAATGCTTCGACTGAAAATAGACTCAGAATGAAGAAAGCGTCGAATTCATATCGACGCAACCATAAGTCTACGTCGAATCCCTATCGACGCAATAAATCAGACAGAAAATTTTCTGTTTCCAAACAGGCCTCTCAATCCATGTCCTTCTATTATAAACATTATTTCTGTGATATCATCCAAGAAGATTGGTATGATAAGCCAGTACCCCATAAGAAGGAATGATATCCTGAAAGACCCACTTATTCTTTTATTAAATCTTTTACTAATGAGAGGAAGGGACCCCAGCTTAGCAGGGTCCAAACTAATGTTTAAAATTTTATGTGCAGATGTATCACATCTCCAGGATGGTGTGGTACTTGGACAGTGGATGCTCCATGCACATGATAGGATGCAAAAACCTATTAATCAACTTTGAGGATAGACTTGGTCCATCAGTAACCTTTGGAGATTCTAGCTGTGGCCAAACCAAGGGCTTTGGAGATTTCAAAGAAGGGAAAGTCACCTTCAAGAATGTGGCAGTAGTCAAAGGACTAAAGCACAATCTGATAAGTATAAGTCAGATATGTGAAAATGGTAGGTATGAGGTAAAATTCACCACACTATTCTGCCATATTATTGATATCAAGACTGGTGCTATAGTACTAAATGGAACTAGAAAAGGAAAAGTATATGTAGTGGACTTTAGCTCTTCACCCACAGAAGTTTGCTTATTCAACAATATCATTGATAAAAATGAACTATGGCATAGGAGACTAGGTCATCTAAACTACAAAACCATTACTACACATGGATCTCTTTGGTCTCATATCCACTCAGAGCTTAGGTGGAAAATCCTATACATTGGTTATTGTTGATGATTATTCTAGGTTTAGCTGGGTATTCTTTCTAAGGGTTAAATCTGAAACCCATAAAATTCTCTCAAAATTCATAAAACAGATTCAATCTGAGTTCAACTCCAATGTTTCAATTATAAGAAGTGATCATGGGACTGAATTTGAGAATCAGATGATTTGCAGTTTCTGTGAGGAAAAAGGTATTAAACAAAGCTTCTCAGCACCTAGAACTCCTCAACAAAATGGAGTTGCTGAGAGGAAGAATAGAACCTTAATAGAATCAGGAAGGACCCTGCTTGCAGAATTAGGATTACCAAAAACCTTTTGGGCTGAAGCAGTCAACACTGCAAACTATGTTCTAAATAGAAGCCTCATACACAAAACTAAATCAAAGACTCCATATGAGCTCCTGAAAAATAAAACACCCACTGTTAAATATTTTAAAATTTTTGGATGTGCTTGCTTTATTCTAAACAATGGGAAAGATCATCTTGCCAAATTTGACAAGAAGTCTGATGATGGAATATTTCTGGGATACTCATCATCTAGTAAAGCCTATAGGTGCTACAATAGAAGAACTCTTAAAATTGAAGAATCCATGCACATTGTATTTGATGAAACTAACATGCTACTTAAGGGGGAGGAGACTCCCACCAATTCTTTTCCACAGGAAAACAACAACATAGAAACCTTGCTTGAGCAACTAGCTCTAGAGAACACAGATAATGGAAAGGAAAACCAGTTAGAGGAACCAAGTGAGGAGTCTGAACAAGAAACCTCAGAAAAGAGCATTCAAGACCCATTTCCACAAGAGAACATGGTTCAGGAAGAACAATTGAACAATGATCTCATTGAGAATGAAGAAGAAGAACAACTGACAAGTTCAAGTAGAACATGGATCAATTTGAAGGATCATCCACAAACTCAAGTAATTGGAGACCGCAATACAGGAGTAAGAACAAGATACCAGGTCTCCACTGGGATGGTGCTCCAATGCTTCCTATCACAAGTTGAACCAAAGAAGTTTGAGGAAGAAAATTGTGATCCTCACTGGATTATGGCCATTGAAGAAGAACTAGGCCAATTTGAAAGAAACAAAGTATGGAATTTAGTGGAAAGATCAAGAAACTACCCAGTGATTGGCACAAAATGGGTATATAGAAACAAATTAGATTCCACTGGAGTAATTGTCAGGAACAAGGCAAGACTTGTAGCACAAGGATATAGACAAGAAGAAGGAATAGACAACAATCAAACCTTTGCTCCAGTAGCCAGACTGGAAGCAATTAGGCTCTTTCTTGCCTATGCAGCTTTCATGAAGATGAAAGTATATCAGATGGATGTCAAGAGTGCTTTTCTGAATGGTGACCTTCAAAAAGAGGTATATGTGGAGCAACCACCAGGTTTTGTTAATCCCTCCTCTCCTAACTTTGTTTATAAACTCAACAAAGCACTATATGGTCTTAAGCAAGCTCCTAGAGCTTGGTATGAAACTCTCTCTAACTTTCTTTTGGAAAATTCCTTTGAAAGAGGAAAAGTAGACAAGACACTCTTTACTAGAACCCATAAAAACCAACTTCTTCTTGTTCAAATATATGTAGATGATATCATCTTTAGCTCAACACATCCTAAACTGTGTAAAAGATTTGCTAATCTCATGCAATCTAAATTTGAAATGAGTAGTATGGGAGAACTCTCATATTTCTTAGGATTACAAATAAAACAAAGTAGTGAAGGAATCTTTATCTCACAATCAAAGTACACTAAAGAGCTAATCAAAAAGCTTGGTATGGAATCAGCCTCCTCTATGAAAACTCCCATGGCAACAAATGCCATTATAGAAAAAGATGACAAGGGAAAATCAATAGATCAAAAGACATATAGGGCAATCATAGGAACCCTTCTATATCTCACTGCTAGCAGACCTGACATTATGTTTGCAACTTGCATATGTGCTAGATTTCAGGTTGAACCAAAGGAATCCCATCTCACCTCTGTACAAAGGATTCTTAGATACCTAAAGGGAACTCCTGAACTAGGTCTATGGTATTCAGCAGAAACCAACTTTGAATTAATAGGTTTCTCAGATGCAGACTATGCTGGATGTAGGGTTGATAGAAAAAGCACATCTGGCACTTGCCAATTCCTAGGTGACAAATTAATCTCATGGTTTAGTAAGAAACAAACCTCAGTCTCAACCTCAACAGCAGAGGCTGAATATATAGCTGCTGGGAGCTGTTGTTCACAAATCTTGTGGATGCAAAATCAGCTTCTTGACTACAAACTGGAAGTTAATAACTCTAAGATTTATTGTGATAGCTCTAGTGCTATATCTATAGCATCTAACCCAGTCCTTCATAGTAGAACCAAACACATAGAGATCAGACATCCCTTCCTTAGAGACAATGTTGAAAAAGGTAAGATAACCTTAGAATATATACCCACGGAAAGTCAAAGAGCAGACATTTTTACAAAACCCTTGGATGAAACCAAGCACAACTACTTCATAAACACCTTAGGAATGCTTGATGGAAGCTTGTAAACACCATTGTTAGGGAACTCTAAAGGAATCAGACAATCTAAGAAAACTTCTTGCAGATGCGTCGAATACATATCGACGCTCCGTCGAGACAAACTCGACGCTGACACCAATTTCCATCAGACAAAGTTACGTCGATCTTTTATCGACGCACCGTCGAATTCATATCGACGCATTACTATGATCACGTGATAGAGCTCCAGGCTGGCCAATCTCCACGATGCGCCGACTTTATATCGACGCAAACGTCGACATCCATTCGACGTAACGACGACTTCAGGTTAAAATTAGAATCAAATCCTTACTTCCTCTTCTGACGATTAGATTACCTTGATTTCTGTTTCCTTTCTCGACGTTTCATCTTCTTTAAATAATACTTCTTATTTCATAACATATACCTTTTTGAACCCGCCAAAACTTTGCCTTCCACCTCTCTCTCTTTCTGCATCAATGGCGCCTACTCCTGTTCAAACTGCCCTTATCAAAGCGATGAACGATGCTCTGGAAAATCTTCTCACCGACTTCCAAACACGTCTAACCAACTTCTCCAATGAATGTGCCAATATGATCACCACCTGTGAAGCCAAATTGGCCACCCTATCTGCCTCTCTTCCTGAGCTTCATGCACTTCTTCGAGAAGAACCTCTGTCGCCATAAAGGTTTACATCCTTCCTGAAAGATATAAACCAGGGGGAGAGTTGCTCCAGAAACCCCTCTTTCCAGGTCTTTGATGTCACTTAAAGATCAGGTTTAACTCTCTTCTCTCCAACTCTAAGTATTCTCTCTAACTATTACTGCAATTCCATTATAGGCTCCACTCCTCTCAAATCACTCTGACAACACCTTCATCAAACATTTTGGTGAATCCTCCTCTTACAACACTGAAGGGGAGCATGCTGTGGATTCAGCATTCAGAGTTGATAATCCATATAACCAGGGGGAGATTCCTGTAGTAAAGAACCCAGAAATCCAGGGGGAGGAAGAAGCAGTCACCTCTGATGATTGGAATGGACAGATATGGATTGATGCACCCTTATGTGAAGAGGAACTTCAACATCACTCCCCTGGCTTCTCTGCCAGTTACATCAAGCTGAAGACACCTCTACTTGAGTACATCCCTACAAAAGAGCTTGGAGGAGACAATCATCCCTCAGCAGAGATCATTCTACCTGAAGTCTTTCTGCCTTCTATTGCAGAATAGACTCCTCTTCTTGATATTGTTCCCTCTCCACCCAAAGAGAAAACTCACTCTCCTTCATCTCCACCTCTACCTCTACCTCCACTTCAACCTTCTTCTCTACCTCCTCTGCTACCTCTACCTCCACAAGTGGCAAGCTTCTCCAAACAAATCCTACCTAGGCAAAGTTCAGGAGGACAGATGAAAAGTAAAAGAGAAGCCATTCCCTACTGGCAAAACTTCTCCAAAGAAGAAAGGAGAGAGTATGCAAAAGAAAGGAAGTATAGAAAAGCATGTGAGCAAATAAAAAGATTTGAAAAGATGCCTATTATCACTCCTAACAGCCCTGTGAAGGAGTACCAAGACCCTGACATGGAAAAGAGGCATGAAGAGATACGAGAAAGAGAACTGTATGAATATGAAGCAGCTAGGAAAGAAGTGGAAGATAAAAGGAATGCCTGGATGGAAAAGATCAACAAGGGAATGACTAAAGAACAAATTATTGCTGAATCTTCTATCAGAATTCCAAAGAAGTTGTTTGATATTGAAGCTTATCAAAAGAAAAACCCTCAGGCAGGGATCATCCTAGATAAAGGTCAAAAACACAAGAAGGGTGTAGGGTGTACAGAAGATACTTACATTCCCTACAAGAAGCCCAACATACCTATAAAATTAGACAAGCGGCATGCCTCACCCTGGAAAGGGAAAGGAAAAATGGCTGACATTCCAGAGAAGTAGCAATCAGAAAAGAAAACAAAATATAGGCCCAAGGTTGATAACAAGGGACCACCTGAGATCAAGCCTACTGAAAAGAAAGTTCAAAACATTACAATTGAGATGATTGATGAAAAGGAAGCAATCATCATCAGCAAAGGCTACTCCATAAATGACACAATCCCTGATGGTGATAAACTATTGGAAAAACTGCATACAATCATCAGGAATGTCCAGGAACGACCTGATAGAGTCAGGGGCTACATTCTTGATGCTATTGAAAACTTATCTAGGAAACTTTATTCTGCTTTTGTCAACTTCATGTACAAAAAGAAGTTTCTGGTTTAAATTTTTGTGAAAGACAAATACTTGTCATATGCTTTCTTATTCCAATTTCTCTTCTGATTATTTAATATATTTCTTATCCTTACAAATGCTATGCTGGGTTAATTATATGCTAGTACAATTTCCCTCTAAATAGGATTAAGACAAATAGGGGGAGATTGTTGGGAAAATGATTTCTCTTAACCCCTAAAAATAAGTTAAAGAAGAATTCTAAGAATGAAAAATAAGGCTAAGTAAATATGCGTCGAATACTATTCGACGCAACGTCGAAATGAAGTTGACGTTTCCTTCAGATTGAGTCGAAGTAACTTTAGGAAGATTTCGACGTATGTGTTGTCGACATTACTCTGATTTCTAGTCGACGCATCTAATGTAGTCGACGCACCTTTGAGACGCACCTTCCTTATTCTCCTCTCGACGTCCAGACAGGATGTATTCGACGCTTGCGTCGAATGGTAATCGACGCACATCGATTTATGTGACAGATCTAAATATGCGCCAGATCTCTTTCCTTCTTTCAGTAGATCTGATTTGTATGGAATAATGTTAATATTTTATAGCCGTTCTGAATCATTCTTTCCTTCTATTTGATTCTTGGCTAATCTGATTAACTCTATTTTGGATATCATTTGAAATCGGGATTCATTCTTTCCTTCTCCTGAAAATGTTATTATGGAAATATATCTTTCTTTCTAATACTCTGCCTGCTAATTGATTACTCTCCTTTAGTATTATTTGATTGAAACAGAGCTATAAATAAAGCGGAGGTCCGCAGAAGAAGCAGTCAAGTGATCCACTATATACACATTGAATAAAAAAAAGACAAAAAGCTCCCAAGTGAAAAAGAGAGAATTGAGAAATAGTCCTGCAGCAATATTGAAGCATTCTTCTTCCTCTGCTTCTGAAGTCACCCTGCTGCAAATTCTGATAGCTCTCACATAAGAGAGAAAAGCTACAAATCTTCTTCTCTCTATAGAAGAAAGATTTAATTCACTTCTTGTGCTTCCAATCTTCTTGCTAGGAAGAAGATTCATTCTTGTTCTTATTTCTTTCTTCTTTCTTATTTGTACTTAAACATTGTAAAAGAGTTTTTAGAATCTCTCTTCAAAAAATTCAGTGTACTGGTTCTAAAAGTCTCCTTTTCAAAAGACTCAGTTGGTTCTAAGAGTCTCCTTGTCAAAAGACTCAGGGTGGTTCTAAGTGTCTCCTTATCAAAAGACTCAGTGCAAGATAGTGAATTCCTACCAAGGGGGTAGAAGAGTGGACTACCCAAAGTTTGGGGAACCACTATATTTTCTTGTGTTGTGCTGTGATTTCTTTTCTTGCATTTACTTTCTTTATTTGTTTAATTCTTGTTTGTGTGTGGGAAGCTATAATCTGTGATCATACACATATATATATATATTAACATTGCACAAAATATTTTTTAATCTCTATTCACCCCCCCCCCCCCCCCCCTCTAGAGAATTCTAGTGAGGTTAACTGTGCACTTTCAATAATCAAACTTTTAATTCTTTCTTGGAACTGCAATAGAGACAAATCGACTTTTGCTGGTCCTTTAATTTCTTAGCCGGGAAATACTCCTTTGCATTAATTGTCAACGGCTATTTCTGTCTTGGAATAAGGAAAGAAGGAATATATTCAAAGAATATAATATCCTTACTTATCTGATTTGAATACGTCCAAATATATTGATTATATCTGTTAGAGTCGTCGATCTGTGTTCAGAGAATTGATAAATAACTGATCTTTAAGAATTAAATACTCTGGAATCTGTATTTGTCGATCTGGGCTTCAGTAAAGAATTTGTCGAGCTCTGGCTGGAATCTATCGAGCGCTGGCTGAGATCTGTCGAGCACTGGCTGAGATCTGTCGAGCGTTGGCATCCATTTGTCAATCGCTGGCAGCCATTTGTCGAGCGCAGGCTGGAAATCTGTCGAGCGCTGGCAGCCATCTGTCGAACGCTGGCAGCCATTTGTCAAACGCAGAGATGGATGAATTTCGTCGACCGCTTCCTTGATATTTTATCGATCGCCATCCGACGAATGCTGAGCGTCGTTCAACGAATGATGAGCGCCGTTCGACGAATGCTGAGACTTAATGAAATTTCTAGTTCTAACAGCCAAATTTCTTCCTAAACTCTTGACCCATAAACTATACATTGGGGTCAACTTGTCCTTAGTTAACATATAGTGATCCTAGCCCAAATCACAAATAAGGTTGTTCCAACAGACAAGCTCTCAGACACGGACGTGATCGAGGGCGCGACCTAACAAAAAATTAGAAAACATAACAAAAGGAAGAAATATTAAGTTAGAAATGAAAATGAATAAAAACAAGCATTTTATTCATTAATTTAGATAGATTTATTCAAAATTTTAGGTTAACACTTTGTAAAAACAGTACTAAAAATACGCATATATTCTATTCATCGGGTATTAGAGGGAGGTTGTTCAAAGAAAACTTAACAGCTTGAATAGATTTGCCCTAGGTAGTGTCAAGTACTCATCATGACTTCTGGGGGAAACTCCAAGGAGCTCAGATCCATTAAACTGCCAATCTGTAGAAAGGAGAACTTTGCAATCTGGAAGGATATGGTCAACCTTTTCATGGAAGCCTCTGATCCAAGGATATTCATTACTGTTAAAGAAGGCCCTTTTGTGCCAACCAAAGCCTCAACTACTGATTCAACCAAGCATGTACCAAAGAAGTAAATGAGATGGACAAGGATGAGATCATCTCAGACACTATCAACAAGAGAGCCAAGAACATCTTTGTTAGTGACATAGATGATTCAAGCTTTCAGAATCTTGTTCACTACAAGATTGCCAAGGAGATGTGGGACTCCCTGATAGTCTACATGGAGGGAACTGAAGAAGTTAGAGATGACAAAAAATCTCTAATAAATCAGGAACCTGAAGCCTTTAGGCAGGACAAGAAGGACTCCATCTCTGAATGCTATGAGAAGTTCTTCAAAATTGTAAATGGCCTGAGAACATATGAGAGAGAGTTCTCCAACTATGAATTAAATGACAAGTTTCTCAGATCACTAAACAAAGAATGAGACATCAAGATTTATACCATAATAAAAATGTGCAACTTGACCAATCTGCAGCCCCAAAACTATTTTGGATAGCTGCTGTCCCATGAGCTTCATCTAAACACCAAAAAGCTAAAGAGGGGAACAATAGGTCTCTTAGCAGGGAGAAATCTATTGCTTTCAAGGCTGAGAGCTTAAGAAGAAGTAGAGAGGAATCTTTTATTCTTCATAGAAGACCTGCTTAATCAGATTGTGAAACCAACACTTCTTGGTCAGAATGGTCCGATGGATATATGGCCTAATCTCCAAGTAGTTCAAGAAGATGCTCAACAAAAGTAGGGAACCGAAGAACATACCTTCCTCCTCCTCTACCTGAAGAAGGTTAAAGCACCACAATGACCAACCAAAGAAAAGCTTCAAGGAGGAAAGGTATAATTCTAAACATAATAAATAGTTTACTAATAATGTTGTGTGTTATGGCCATAGTAAGGCTGGGCACATCATAGCTCAAGGTCCTTCAAGAAGGAAAGAGAATGAGAATGAGGAGGAGAGTAAGTCACTCAGAGGCAAGAAGAAGGAGAGAAGCTTCGTTGCCAAGAAATCCAAGACTCTAAGTGACAGCATCAGCAGCTCATCAGACTATGAAGAAGAAGCCTATATTGGGCCAATCGCTATGACTAATGACTAGGAGAAGGATGAATATCCAGCTGCCAAAGTAGGGATAAGGCAAATTCGTACTCTCTCAGAGAGTGAGTCTGAAGAGGAAGATTACTATGGCTTGTGTCCCTATCTGATGATGAAGATCCGGATGACTCACATCCTACTCAGGTATCCCTCCCTTCTGCACTTTCAATACTAGAGTCAAGTAGGAAGGCCAAGAGTGCATCAATGTCAACTCATCATCTGATGAGGGGATTTTTGATGGAGAATCAGATTATTACTCATCATGTAATATTGAGAATCATTATGATCTATTGGATATATTTGGTACTCTCTTGGGTTCTCTCAATAAGAGCAAAAAGTTGGTCAAATCTCAGGCTGAGGCAATAGGGATCCTCAAGCCATTCAGATCTTAAGTAGATGAGAAGAACAAGGAGATCACTAGGATGACCTATAAGCTTATGGTACTTCAAAAGAAGTATGAAGCTCAGAGTAAAGTAGTCAAGTCTTTGGAGGCCAAGCTCCTTGTTGAAAGGAAGCTTGCGGCTAGATTCTCAAAGACAAAGACTGTGCTACCAATTATAGTCAGCTTCTTTTCTCCTTATAGATGAGGGATTGGATATAATAAGGAGAAGATGGAAAAGTTCAAAGATAAAACCATCTTTTAGAAAGACATATTTCCTTCCAATGCATATGACAATGACCTAATCAATGGATGCCTCTCCAAGGTATGCTCCACTTATGAAACAAAGCCACAAATCTCAGGAAGGAGAAAAGACATTGGACAAGACTTCAAGGCACTTCATAAGGAGATCCAGAGAAAAGATCATAGGTCATGTGCATTTTTCTTGACAACACCAGCAACCAAAGGAAAGGAAAATGCACTTACTCAAAAGCCTATTCCTAAGATGAAACATATGAATGTGCAACCCATCTTCTACCATTCACACATTCATAAGATCCATCCAGGAAATGCTAAGAATGTAGCAGTCTGCTCTTCTGATCACCAACACCCTCCCTTCATTCAGAAGGTGACCCAGTGGAGGAGGTTCAATTGTTGAAATCTACTGTTGAGGAGGTTCAATTGTTGAGGAGGTTCAATCGATGCTTCAGGCGGTTCCACCACTAGGAGGAAAGAAAGAACAACACGGATCTACTGACGGACGGCGTACTCACGCGCTTCGGCGGTTTGTGTTGGGACAGCTATAGGAAAGGTCTATATAGGGAAAATCAAGTAAGCTCACCTTGTTGAAGTGGAAGTTTGGAGGATTTTGGACCTGGGCGGTCTGGGAGGAGGTCGGGCGGTCTGGCGAGTTCACGCGACTTGGCGGTCTGCATCTGCGGTCTGGCTGATCTAGCCTAGCTACGGTCTCCCGGGTTGACCGCTGATCTTGTCCAAAGTCTGCTGAAGGTGGAGCCGCGCGGTCTGTGCGTGACCGCGTGGCGTGCTGTCCTCTTCAAGGCTGTGGCGGTATGGTGTGACCGCACAGTTTGATCCAGGTTCTCTCCGGAATGCGGTCTGGTAGTTGACCGGGCTTTCTGGGGGTATTCGCGGACTAAGGGTCTTAGTCGCGCGGTCTCAGGAGGAGACTGGTATGCGAGCTGGTTGCTGTTCGCGGTCTCAGGAGGAGATCGGCATGCAAACAGGAGTTCGCGATCTGATGGCAAACTGACTGTGTTCGCGGTCTTGTGCGAACACAGGTGGTGAATAGCTTCGGGCGGTCTGGCGATCTTCTTTGAAGTCGCGATCTGCTGTGAGAGTAGCGGCCTCTCATGGTCGATGTTGAAGCTGGCGAGTTCACCAAAATGAAGCAGGAGTACTGTCGCTGATCGCGTGGGTTGACTGGTCTGGTCGCGCGGTCTGGGGGGTGGTGATCCTATCTCATAGGGTGGTGACTGGATCAGGTCTCACGCCTATAAATAGGAGGCCACTGTAGCAGCAATGAGACACACCAAGTGTAAGCTGAGTTCGCTCTTGTTCTTGCGGTCTGTTTATTTCTGACCGGGCGGTCTCTGATTGAACTCTTGTGCAGCTTCTGCGGATAGTGTGGGCAGCAGCGATCACCTCTTCCTCTGAAAGTGTTTGGGCGGTCTGCGGCTTGGAGTTGTGGTGCTAGAGTTCGGGAGAATCAGGAGGTCGGAAGGAGGGAGCGGTCTGTGCAGCGGTCTGGTGGTGTTCTGTGGTCGGTAGAGAGTTGCGGTCTAGCAACTATCAGAGATCGCAGGGGAGGTCGCGCGGGTTGGGCGGTCTCCAGTTATCAGTTTTTTCTGTACTTCTCTTTGGAGTTTTGTGCTGACGAAATCATGTCTCGTCAAGCATGTCTTGCCCTGTAATTAAAGTTTGCTATCAATAAAGATAGTTTGTTTGCCTAAGATTGTTTCTGGTTGCTTTGGCTTGTATCTCTAGTTGTTATTCCTGCTTGCTCTCACAAGGTCCGAGGAATTTTCACATGGTATCAGAGGTAGGTTGGAGTGGATAGAGCAACGAATAAATTAGAGTAGCCATCGCCTTTGTGAAGAAGGAACCATAGGAAAAACAATGGAAGGTGGATTTGCAAGAGGTCTTGGGATTGAGATGCTTACATCGACTAACTTTAAAAAGTGGAAGTCGTGTATGCAGAGCTATCTTCTAGGGGAGGACCTCTGGGAGGTTGTTGGAGGAGATGCGACTGAAGAGGTGAAGGCAACAGAAGCGGGTGACAATGGTCCGGCCGTGAGGGCGTGGAGAAAGACCAATGCTAAGGCCGAGTTCACTTTGAAGCGTGCCATTTCACCTGATCTATTTGATCACATCTTAGGGTGTGGATCAGCTGCCGAAATCTGGAGAGCCCTGGATGGGCTGTTTAATAAGAAGAATGTAGCGAGGCTGCAGTTCTTGGAGAATGAGCTGGCAAGGTCGGCTCAGGATGATCTTTCTATCTCAAATTTCTTTCTGAAGATGAAGAACCTCTGCGCTGAGATATCAGCACTGGATCCTGATGAGCCAATTTCTGAGGCGAAGCTGAAGAGGCACATCATCCGCGGCCTGCGGAAGGAATATGTGGCCTTTGTGACGTCGGTGCAGGGTTTGGCTAATCAGCCATCTTTGATAGAGCTGGAGAATCTGCTAGCATCGCAGGAAAGTCTGGCAAGGCAGATGGCGGGGGTGTCCGTGTCTGGGGGAGATGGCGAGGTTCTCTTCTCAGGAATGAAGAAGAAGTGGGATAAGAAGAAGAAGACCGCTGGAGGCTATGGGCCTTCAACTTCTGGACAGCAGGAGAGGGACTATCCTCCTAAGGCTGAGGAGAAGAAGAAGAAGGAAGGTCTCAAATGCTACAAATGCAGGAAGGTTGGGCACTTCAAGAAGGACTGCAGGCTGAATACTCAGCCAGGGCATGCTGCTGAGAAGGAGGAAGCACCGGCTAGTCATATTGATGGAGGATGGGGAGGAGCCTTCTCGGCTTCTATTGGAGTCTCGGTTCCTATCAACTATCAGGAGGACTGGATCGTGGACTCGGGGTGTGGTCATCACCTCACCGGGGATGGGTCGAAGCTTTCTTCAGCGGAGCCCTACACAGGTAACAATGCTATTATTACTGCAGATAATATTGTGCATGCAGTCGAGAAGGTCGGGGTTGTTTCCTTGGGCAGTGATAGAGGGCCATTAACCTTGAAGAGTGTCTATCATGTGCCCGGTATGAGGAAAAACCTCTTCTCCGTGACCAACGCTGTTGACGCTGGGTATCACGTTCTGTTCGGCCCAACAGAAGTGAAATTTCTACGTAATGTAGAGGCTGTGAAGGCCGAGGTCGTCCATGTCGGGAGGAGAGCAAAAGACTTGTTCGTTTTATCGACAAGTTCTTATGTCGACAAGATGAAGACGAATGATGGTGCCGTGATATGGCAAGAGAGGTTGGGGCACGTAGGGATGGATAAGCTGAAAGCTATGGCGGTGTGAGGTCTGGTTAAGGGCCTGCCAAATCTATCTTCCTATGGTGAAGGTCATGTTTGTGAGGGATGTCAGTTCGGCAAGTCTCATCGACTGCCGTTTGATAAGTCGCAGACGAGGAGTAGTGTGCCGTTGGAGTGCATCCACGGTGACTTGATGGGACCAACTGCTACTCCAAGCCTCGGAGGCAGCAGGTATATGCTGGTGTTGATCGATGATTACACCAGATATGTCTGGGTTTATTTTCTGAAAGAGAAGGCAGAGGCGTTTGCCAAGTTTGTGGAGTTCAAGGAGCTTGTGGAGGGTCAGCTGAATATGCGGATCAAGAAGCTGAGGACGGACAACGGAGGGGAGTTCACCTCTGCTGAGTTCTCCAGTTTTTGCAGGAAGGCAGGCATCCGGAGGGAGCTCACTTGTGCTCATACTCCACAACAGAACGGAGTTGCAGAGCGGAAGATCCATCATCTGACGGAGACCTGCAAGTGTTGGCTGCATGCCAAGAGCATCCCAAAGTCCTTCTGGGCGGAGGGAATTGTTGGGTTTTTCTAGAACCATACATCAAATGTAGGCGCAGCGGAAATGAAGAGAAACAACCCAAAAGATTCGGATCGACCATGAATATTGAATCAAGAAGTAAATCAAAATGCTAGGTATGAAATTACCTTTGCGGGGTTGGATCAAATCCAACCTAGATGCTCCACGAGTTGATTCCTTTGCGGGATGGAGAGTTCTCACGTAGAATAATGTCTACGTCTCTACAGAAGTCCACACGAGCCGGGAGAACACCAAATCACGTCGCACGCAACTAGGAAGGAAGAACGACTGCACCTTGTACTTCCACGAACTGCTAGGTTCGCTCCAGGAAGAACAATCCCGATGACGATCGCCGGAGAGGAGGTCGGCGGAGGCGAACAAGACGGCGGAACGCTTCCGTCGGCTAGGGTTCGAGCGAGAACGGAACTCTCCCGTCGGCTGAATCTGCTATTCGCGTGTCTATTGAACCCTTGAGATTAAATTCTATTTATAGCCGAAGTATAAACAGACCTAAAATGATCGCTATCCGCAGACCACACATCAGAATTGGGGTTTCTGTTACGATTCGTCGAGTGTTCACGGGACAATCCGACGAATCCCGACGAATCCGATCAGACGACAACGTTTGCCGAGAAAATGATCTCTGTAACAATTCGTCGAGTGTTCACGGGACAATCCGACGAATCCCGACGAATCCAATCAGACGACAACGTTTGCCGAGAAAATGATCTCTGTAACAATTCGTCGAGTGTTCACGGGACAATCCGACGAATCCCGACGAATCCGATCAGACGACAATGTTTGCCGAGAAAATGATCTCTGTAACAATTCGTCGAGTGTTCACGGGACAATCCGACGAATCCTGATGAATCCGACGAATCCCGACGAATTCTATCTGTGTAAACCCGATGAATTCAGACAGCAACATTTGCTGGACTTCCCCCATTCTATATGGTGATTGGTAACCTTTACCAACATAGTCAATCTTCCAACTTCTCCACATGCTCTTATGTGCGACCCTGCAGGCTCATATCGCGTTGGCAGTGACATTACATGTTTGAC
This sequence comes from Dactylorhiza incarnata, assembly GCA_033032865.1. Lineage (NCBI taxonomy): Eukaryota > Viridiplantae > Streptophyta > Magnoliopsida > Asparagales > Orchidaceae > Dactylorhiza > Dactylorhiza incarnata. Next base: position 113,269 of record JAWHQI010000834.1, read on the forward strand.
CACTTCTAGATCACAATGGTAACTCCAACAGTCTCCCACTTGATCTTGAAAGTATCAAACAAAAACCTCACAAACAATGAGCGGCATCTAGCAATGCATCATTGCTCCCCAAGCAATAAGAGTTCATAACTCATAAGCCTTTATGACCAATGTTCCAGCGTTGTCTTTGTCCCTTTGTCCCTTACATCTGGAAAGAACTAGAAGCATGGACCGTGTCACCCTCATAATAGCTCAATCCAAGTTTCTTGATCTAGAACGGACTTCCAGAGAATGGTGAGCTCAATATCACATATTGACTCAATCAAGCATGGCCATGCATTTCTCAGTCCAATTCCATCAAGGGGCCCATGGATGCAACTCCTGTTATAAAGGAGGACAAATCCCATATCTGCTCACACCCAAACACCCAAATGATTCGTAACGTACCCAACGACCACCCTTATCATCAACCTTCTTCAAGGAAGACTTTAGATGACATCAAAGCACACTCTTCCTCACTCGATGAATGCTGTGACTTCAGGTCAAAGGACCACAACACCATTGTCAAATGAGACCTACTTGTGACACTTTTAAGTAACAATCCACAAAGTAGTCTCGGGTTGGGTCTGTCCAGTACAACTTGTTCACTAACAAGTACCCACGTGATGACTTGATATCACAATATCATGACCTGTGAGAACCGGTCATCAGTCAACACACATGCTAGTCTTAATGTATCATCATCACCCTTAGCTTCTACGATGATACCTCGACCAGGGACCTTTTAAGAATGAAGCTTCGAAATCATAGGCTCTCACATTCAAGTCTCGTACTTGATGTCCTATAGAAGCGAACATTCTAAGGGTATTTATCACTAATTTTATTCTATCACATAGAAACAGTATATCGTAATAAAAGAACTTGCCATTAATTGTAAAAGGAAATAATTGGTACACAATTCATCATATGAATAATAAACAGCCAACAGAATATATATATTTTACATGCAACCCACAAGACTCCCACTAGAGTTGATCACTCAGGTATCGTATACCCATTGATCTAGTATGACCATCATGCTTTCTCTGCGCGAGAGGCTTTGTCAGTGGATCTGCAATATTCTCCTCAGTCGGCACTCTGCAAATGTTCACATCTCCTCGTTCGACAATCTCACGAATAAGATGAACCGCCGAAGTATGTGCTTGGAGCGCTGATGGGATCTAGGTTCCTTAGATTGTGCAATTGCACCATTGTTATCACAGTAGAGAACTACGGGACCAACAATGCTAGGAACTACATCTAGCTCGCCGATGAATTTCCTAATCCATACAGCCTCCTTCGCTGCGTTTGCCGCAGCGATATACTCGGCCTCAGTTGTAGAATCAGCAACTGTCTCTTGCTTGGAACTCTTCCAGCTCACAGCTCCTCCATTCAGGCAAAACACAAACCCTGATTGAGACTTCGAATCATCCCTATCAGTTTGGAAGCTGGCATCCGTGTAACCACTTACAACGAGCTCTTCCTCTCCACCATACACCAAGAATACATCCTTAGTCCTTCTCAAGTACTTCAGGATATTCTTTACGGCTATCCAGTGACATTCACCGGGATCAGACTGATACCTGCTAGTCATGCTCAAAGCAAAAGAGACATCGGGTCGAGTACATAACATTGCATACATGATTGACCCAATTGCCGAAGCATATGGAATCAACTTCATGCGGTCCTTATCTTCACAAGATTTTGGACACTTGTCCTTAGAGAGATTCACACCATGAGACATGGGCAAAAATCCTTTCTTGGACTCAAGCATGTTGAACCGCTTCAACACCTTCTCAATGTACGTACTCTGGGTCAAACCCAGCAACTTCTTTGATCTATCTCTATAGATCTTAATACCGAGTATGTAAGTCGCTTCACCCAAGTCCTTCATAGAAAAGCAGTTCCCTAGGTTGTTCTTAACAACTTTCAGGGTAGGTATGTCATTCCCGATCAACAGTATGTCATCTACATACAATATCAGGAAGACAACAATGCTCCCACTGATTCGCTTGTAAACACACGGTTCATCTTCATTCTTGACAAAACCAAACTCTTTGATCTTCTCATCAAAACGAAGATTCCAACTTCTAGAGGCCTGTTTCAATCCATAGATGGACCTATTCAGCTTGCATATTTTAGTGGCTTCATTTGGGGATACAAAACCCTCGGGTTGTGTCATGTACACTTCCTCAAGGAGGTTTCCATTTAGGAAAGCCGTTTTGACATCCATCTGCCAGATCTCGTAGTCATAATACGCAGCAATAGCAAGCAATATCCTAATGGACTTTACCATGGCAACAGGGGAAAAGGTCTCATCATAGTCAACACCATGAATTTGTTTGAAACCTTTAGCCACCAGTCGCCCTTTGAATGTCTGCACATTCCCATCCATGTCGGTCTTCTTCTTGAAGACCCACTTGCACCCTATGGGTCGTACCCCTTCAGGTGGTTCCACCAAGTTCCAAACTTGGTTTGTATACATGGAGTCCATTTCGGATTTCATAGCCTCAAGCCATTTGTCGGAGTCCGGTCCATTCATAGCCTCTTGGCAGGTTGCTAGTTCATCATCATGATCCATAAGCAACACATTACCTATTTGAGACACGAGAAATCCATATCTCTCAGGCTCAAATCTTGGTCTACTAGATCTACGTAGGACTTGTGTCTCTTGAGCAGGTTCTCCAGCTACAACATCTTGTAGTCCTGGCTCAGAATCCAACTCTGGTTCATTCACTACTTGTGGTTCTTGAACTTCTTCAAGTTCTACCTTTTGCGTCTTTCTTGACAAGAACTCTTTCTCCAAGAAGACACCCGTCCTTGCGACAAACACTTTGCCCTCAGACGGTAGGTAAAAGTAATATCCTTTCGTTTCCTTAGGATATCCCACCAGATAACACTTATCTGATTTGGGTTCCAGCTTGTCAGGCATTTGACGTCGTACGTATGCCTCACAGCCCCAAATTTTAATGAATGACATACTAGGACGCTTCCCAGTCCATATCTCATATGGTGTCTTTAGAACCGTTTTCGTTGGAGCGCGATTCAGTGTTATTGCAGCAGTCTCTAAAGCAAAACCCCAAAAAGAAACAGGCAAGTCTGCATGACTCATCATCGACCGTACCATGTCTAACAGAGTACGATTTCTCCTCTCAGACACACCATTATGCTGCGGTGTCCTAGGTGGAGTGAGCTGTGATACAATACCACACTCTTTCAGATGATCACGGAACTCATGACTCAGGTATTCGCCACCTCGATCAGATCGGAGTGCTTTAACCTTTTTACCCAATTGGTTTTCCACTTCATTCTTAAACTCTTTGAACTTTTCAAAAGTTTCGGATTTGCACTTCATAATATACACGTATCCGTATCTACTGAAATCATCAGTAAATGTAACGAAGTAGAAATACCTACCTCTAGCCATAGAACTCATGGGTCCGCATACATCACTATGTACAACACCCAAGAGATCCTCAGCCCTCTCAGTATAACCAGTGAAAGGGGCTTTAGTCATCTTGCCTAATAAACAAGACTCACATCGCTCAAATGATTCATAATCAAATGAGTCCAATAGTCCATCTTTATGGAGCTTGGATATGCGCTTCTCGTTTATATGGCCCAAACGACAATGCCAGAGATATGTAGGATTTGAGTCATTTGTTCTTAGTCTTTTATTATTATCTACATTATAGATCGGATGGTCTAGGTTCAAAACATAAAGACCATTAAACAATTGAGCTACAGCATAACAAACATCATTCTTAAATATAGAACAACAATTGTTCTTAATTATAAAAGAAAATCCAATCATGTCTAAGCATGAAATGGATATAATGTTTCTAGTTATGGCCGGAACATAATAACAATTATCAAGTTCTATTACAAGCCCACTGGGCAAAGAAAGACGGTAAACCCCTACGGCTACAGCAGCAACTCTTACTCCATTGCCGACGCGCAGGTCCACCTCTCCTTTACTCAGCAATCTCCTCCTTCCCAGTTCCTGCACATTTGTACAAATGTGAGAACCACATCCGGTATCCAATACCCAAGATGAAGGAGCAGAAAGGTTTATCTCTATAACGTAAATATTCGAAGCGGAAGTCATACCTCCCTTCATTTTCCGTAGACCGTCAATGTACGAAGGACAATTCCTCCTCCAATGACCAGCCTTGCCACAGTGGTGGCAATTCCCTTCCTTCACGGTGCTCTTCTGTTTCAGCGCAGAAGATTTGGGCTCAAGATGTGACTTAGGTCCCACCTTCGTCTTCTTGAAGCCCTCGGCCTTACCCTTGCCTTTATGTACCATCAATATGGGACTAGCAGGCTTGGCCTTCTTCATGTTTATCTCGGCAGTTCGCAACATGCCTAGGAGCTCGGGCAGTGTCTTGTCTATTTCATTCATGTTGTAGTTCAAGACGAACTGCTCATAACTATCCGGCAACGATTGCAGGATAAGATCTGTGGCCAACTCTTGACCCAAAGGAAAACCCAGTCTCTCCAGGTTCTCTATATACCCAATCATCTTGAGTACGTGAGTACCAACTGAGTCTCGAGCTCCCATTTTGCACTGAAATAATGCCTTCGTGACATCGAACCTCTCTTGACGAGCTTGCCCTTGAAACATTTTCTTTAGGTGCTCATCAATCTCCTTGCACCCCATGTTCTCGTGTTGCTTCTGAAGCTCAGAGTTTATGGTGGCAAGCATAAGGCACTCGACGTCTAAGGCATCATCGGTATACTTCTTATAAGCATCCTTATCAACACGGGACGAGTTCCCGGTCGGCAGCTCGGGGGCTTCTTCTTCCAGGACGTAGAGCTTTCGCTCTTGCCTGAGAACAATTCTCAGGTTCCTATACCAGTCCATATAATTCGTCCCACTAAGCTTGTCCTTCTCAAGGATAGCTCTCAGGGACAAGGTGGAATGTGAACCACTTGCCATGGAATTCTACAAGAATTCATGCAGAATTTAATCAGTACCAAAATTTCTAAATACAACTTATTTTAATTTGGACTTCAATTAAATACTCCCACTATTTTATTCAAATTGATAGCCCTCACTATCAATTCGGAGAGTCCATGCGAGCTACTCTCTTAGTGGACAAGATCCGTATTGCACCAACACCACGAGTCCGCTTTGGCGTTCCTCTCATAATGCGGTTATTTAGGTAGGCAACACTTGCCAATTGCATCCTCATGCAACTCTTGTATGGCTGGTGAATAACTCCTTATTCGCATCCATCATATGGTGCATGCCAACCCTATGCCTCTAGGCACTCAACCTTTGAGGTCACCTAGTTAAGTTAGACCCGATGTCGACAGTGGGATATCACAATTATTCGCTCGCACCCTTACCAAGATAGATTAATGCACCTTGCTTTGGCAAGCCCACACTTCATCGATCGAGGCAGGAAGAGTGTCATCCATCGGAAGGCATCCGAACACTTAATATTTGATGAAGGGATTTTAATTTTAAATAATAGGTTAACACTTAACCATGATCAACATTTGATCAAAGTGCACATCCACAGAAAACAAGCATTCTAAAATCCACATGTATCCCTTATGTGCACAACATGAGACTATCAACCTTTGATAGACGAAAGGGCTAAATTTGGACATTTAGAACTCTTCCAAATCTTCAGATTTACATGCATTGGACAAAGGCAAAGACAACTCGACTTAAAGCAGTAGACAAACTCGTCTCTCATTGTTGGATTCAAAATCCAAAACAATACAAGGGTTCATTAACCACTTGAGGGACGGTTACTGCTAAGGAGACAACAATTTCTAACAATTAGAAATAACCACGAAATTCCAGACGTTCCTGGCGGGGTTCCAAGGGGCCGCGCCCCTGGCGGGGTCTTAGGGGCAGAGCCCCTAACGGGGTCCAAGGGGCATCGCTGAGCTCAACAAAAATCACATCAAATGTGATATTCCAAGAAGAAATCTTGACATTTAGAACGCTTCTAAATGCCTAAATTTGCACGTACTGGAATAACCAAACTTCTGAAACAACATTCATGACCAGAACCTAGCTCTGATACCACTGTTGGGTTTTTCTAGAACCATACATCAAATGTAGGCGCAGCGGAAATGAAGAGAAACAACCCAAAAGATTCGGATCGACCATGAATATTGAATCAAGAAGTAAATCAAAATGCTAGGTATGAAATTACCTTTGCGGGGTTGGATCAAATCCAACCTAGATGCTCCACGAGTTGATTCCTTTGCGGGATGGAGAGTTCTCACGTAGAATAATGTCTACGTCTCTACAGAAGTCCACACGAGCCGGGAGAACACCAAATCACGTCGCACGCAACTAGGAAGGAAGAACGACTGCACCTTGTTCTTCCACAAACTGCTAGGTTCGCTCCAGGAAGAACAATCCCGACGACGATCGTCGGAGAGGAGGTCGGCGGAGGCGAACAAGACCGCGGAACGCTTTCGTCGGCTAGGGTTCGAGTGAGAACGGAACTCTCCCGTCGGCTGAATCTGCTATTCACGTGTCTATTGAACCCTTAAGATTAAGTTCTATTTATAGCCGAAGTATAAACAGACCTAAAATGATCGCTATCCGCAGACCACACATCAGAATTGGGGTTTCTGTTACGATTCGTCGAGTGTTCACGGGACAATCCGACGAATCCCGACGAATCCGATCAGACGACAACGTTTGCCGAGAAAATGATCTCTGTAACAATTCATCGAGTGTTCACGGGACAATCCGATGAATCCCGACGAATCCGACGAATACCGACGAATTCTATCCGTGTAAACCCGACGAATTCAGACAGCAACATTTGCTGGACTTCCCCCATTCTATATGGTGATTGGTAACCTTTACCAACATAGTCAATCTTCCAACTTCTCCACATGCTCTTATGTGCGACCCTGCAGGCTCATATCGCGTTGGCAGTGACATTACATGTTTGACCACTTCTAGATCACAATGGTAACTCCAACAGGAATGTCTTGTGCTGCCTACGTCATCAACCAGATGCCTTTGAGTCCCATCAATATGTTGACTCCTCATGAGATGATGTTCAAGGAGAAGTCAAGCGTGGCTCACCTTCGGGTATTTGGTTCCACCTGCTACGTGCATATTCTAGATGCTCTTCGGACGAAGCTAGATGCGAAAGCAAGGAAGCTAGTCTTCGTGGGATACGATGAGAGGAAGAAAGGCTGGAAGTGCATGGAACCGGAGACGCGGAGATTTGTTGTTTCTCGCGATGTCGTGTTCGATGAGGTGACATATTACAAGGGGTCTTCTGATGTGGAGCTACCAGAGAGCAGGGTGGAGGTGCCGGAGAAAGCTGTGGAGAATCTTCAGGTGGAGCTACCTGTGTCACCAGGTGGTCCATCTCCTTCTAGTTCCGAGACGGGGGCTTCTGGTTCAGGGAGCAGGGGGAGCGATGCTCCAAGCACGTATGGAAGAGGAGCTAGGGAAGAAGTAGCTGGAGATAATGCGGTTCAGGGGAAGGAGCTGAGGAGGTCGAAGCGAGCAATCGTTGCCCCTGATCACTATACAAGAGGAAACGCAGTGAGCTTTGTCTCATGTTTCTTCGTTGGTCCCTTGGATGAGAGGGAGCCGTCGAGCTTTGAGAAGTCCCAAGGCGTGAAGGAGTGGGATGTTGCAATGCAAGAAGAGATGGCAGCTCTTGAGAAGAATGAGACCTGGTCTCTTGTGCCCAAGCCCAAGGGAACTACTCCTGTAACATGCAAATGGGTCTACAAATTGAAGAAGAAAGCTAACGGCAGTATCGAGCGGTACAAGGCTCGTCTTGTAGCTCGGGGGTTCTCACAGCAATACGGTGAAGACTACGAGGAGACTTTTAGTCCGTTGGCAAAAATGACTTCAGTTCGGTTCATCATTGCCTTGGCGGCGTTCCGTGGATGGGAGATATGGCAGCTCGACGTCAAGAACGCCTTCTTGTACGGCGAGATTGACAAGGACATCTTCATGGTCCAGCCACCAGGCTTTGTGTCTGAAGATTTTCCGGAGCATGTCTGCAAGCTGAAGAAGGCCCTGTATGGGTTGAAGCAAGCGCCGAGGGCGTGGTACGGGAAGATCGCAGAATATCTCCTATTCTGTGGGTTTTGTGCTTCAGACTCAGACTCAAGCTTGTTCATCTAGAAGAGCGGGGAGCTTCAAGTCATCGTGTTGCTATACGTCGACGATATGATCGTGACGGGAAACTCGAAGGAGGAAGTAGCACAGCTACGGGCCGAGCTGGCTATCAGGTTCGAGATGAAGGACTTAGGTGAGCTTCACCATTTCCTTGGACTCGAGGTGCAGAGGAAGGAAAGTGGAGTGCTGGTGTCCCAGGCTGGATATGCGGAGCGGATCGTGGAGCGATTCGGCATGAAGGAAGGGAAGTGCACTTCCACACCTCTAGAGAAGGCTATGAAGCTTCGGAAAGATGAGGGGAGGATTATGCAAGATCCGTTGGTGTTCCGAGCTCTGGTTGGGAACTTGATCTATCTGACGATCACAAGGCCGGATATTGCATATGCAGTTGGCAGAGTGAGTCGATTTATGGCGGAGCCACGGGTACCTCATCTGCTAGTGGCCAATAACATTCTGAAATATGTCAAGGCGACCTCGGATATGGGTCTCCTATACAGGAGGGATGCGGGCTTCGAGGTGCATGGATACATGGATGCAGACTATGGGGGAGATTCGGATGATCGAAAGTCGACATCTGGATTCGTCTTCATGGCAGGCCCTACGGCTATATCATGGTGCAACAAGAAGCAGGATTCCGTATCGGTCTCTACCACGGAAGCGGAATACAAGGCTTCGGCCTTGGCAGCTCAGGAAGCCATCTGGCTTAGGAGGTTGGTAGGAGACGTCCACAAGGAGGTTCGGGAGCCGACTCTGCTACGCGGTGACAACGAGAGTGCTCTCAAACTGGTAACCAATCCAGTTTGTCACGCGAGGACCAAGCATATCGAGATCGAGCATCACTTCATACGGGAGAAGGTGCTGGAGGGGTCTCTTTCGGTCGAACATGTGCGGAGTGCGGACAATGTCTCAGACATCTTCACAAAGGCACTGGCAAAGGGGCCGTTCACACGGCTAAGGAACTTACTGGGGCTAGTTTCAACTTCCCACTTCAAGGGGGAGTGTTGAAATTGTTGAAGTGGAAGTTTGGAGGATTTTGGACCTGGGCGGTCTGGAAGGAGGTCGGGCGGTCTGGCGAGTTCGCGCGACTTGGCGGTCTGCATCTGCGGTCTGGCTGATCTAGCCTAGTTGCGGTCTCCCGGGTTGACCGCTGGTCTTGTCCAAAGTCTGCTGAAGGTGGAGCCGCGCGGTCTGTGCGTGACCACATGGCGTGCTGTCCTCTTCAAGGCTGTGGCGGTCTGGTGTGACCGCACAGTTTGATCCAGGTTCTCTCCGGAATGCGGTCTGGTAGTTGACCTGGCTTTCTGGGGGTATTCGCGGACTAAGGGTCTTAGTCGCGCGGTCTCAGTTCGCGGTCTCAGGAGGAGACTGGTATGCGAGCTGGTTGCTGTTCGCGGTCTCAGGAGGAGATCGGCATGCAAATAGGAGTTCGCGATCTGATGGCGAACTAACTGTGTTCGCGGTCTCGTGCGAACACACGTGGTGAATAGCTTCGGGCGGTCTGGCGATCTTCTTTGAAGTCGCGATCTGCTGTGAGAGTAGCGGTCTCTCATGGTCGATGTTGAAGCTGGCGAGTTCACCAAAATGAAGCAGGAGTACTGTCGCTGATCGCGCGGGTTGACCGGAATGGTCGCGCTGTCTGGGGGGGGGGGGTGGTGATCCTATCTCATAGGGTGGTGACTGGATCAGGTCTCACGCCTATAAATAGGAGGCCACTGTAGCAGCAATGAGACACACCAAGTGTAAGCTGAGTTCGCTCTTGTTCTTGCGGTCTGTTTATTTCTGACCGGGCGGTCTCTGATTGAACTCTTCTTGTGCAGCTTCTGCGGATAGTGTGGGCAGCAGCGATCACCTCTTCCTCTGAAAGTGTTCGGGCGGTCTGCGGCTTGGAGTTGCGGTGCTAGAGTTTGGGAGAATCAGGAGGTCGGAAGGAGGGAGCGGTCTGTGCAGCGGTCTGGTGGTGTTCTGTGGTCGGCAGAGAGTTGCGGTCTAGCAACTATCAGAGATCGCAGGGGAGGTCGCGCGGGTTGGGCGGTCTCCAGTTATCAGTTTTTTCTGTACTTCTCTTTGGAGTTTTGTGCTGACGAAATCATGTCTCGTTAAGCATGTCTTGCCCTGTAATTGAAGTTTGCTATCAATAAAGATCGTTTGTTTGCCTAAGATTGTTTCTGGTTGCTTTGGCTTGTATCTCTAGTTGTTATTCCTGCTTGCTCTCACAAGGTCCGAGAAATTTTCACATCAATAAATTTGAATGTTGGTGTTATTGCAATATTGTCCACTTTGCCTTAGACTATTGGTTCAACCCAAAAGTTCCAAGGGCAAAGAATGTGAGGCTTGCAAGTTGTCATATTGTGGAGCTGCCAGTAATTATGACTGATAATGATTTAGGGCCCAGAAAAATCTTGGTTCCTAAGAAAAGATAATCTTATTTTGAAGGTATGTCCAAATACCACCAAACGCTAAAATGGAATTTGGACAGTAGGTAGTCTAGGAAGAGGTTTGATTCGAAGCCAGGCTGATTGTGTAGAAGCCTTGTCAAATGCAAAGACGCGCTGGAGACTTAAATCTTATTGGAACAGAAAAGACTTCTTACTAAAAAGGAGTAATCCTAGTCGTACATCAATATCAGACGGTCCAGTTCTAAATGAAAAGGTACGTGCTTGTTGGCTTTCCCAAATCTTTATGTATAAATAGTGTCGAATATTAGATTAGGTCAAGCTTTTGTCATTCCTAATCTCCCCACCAAAAAACTTCACAAACCCTCACTGTCTCTCTCAAGAATCCATCATAAATGGCACCGAAAAAGATAGTAGAAGCAATCAATGTCGGATGTGAACTTGTAAGGGGAGGATTTAAGAATGTTGAAGAATATATAAAAGAGGTGATAACTATGTGAGTGGATGCAGGTTTAAAGTTTGTCCTCTCAGAACCTTCCAAAATTTTTGATCGAGAAGTCGTGGAGTTTTTCCCAAACGCAAAAATCTCCTCAATAAGAAAGGTAGTCCGGTCACATATGAAAGTGCACAGTGAGTCCTCTGAGTATTCTCTAGAGGGGGTAATAGAGTTTAAAAACTTTTCTATAATTATTATGCACACACAATCAAAATACTTCTAATTACTATGCATTCAGCTTTCCAATAGAGTATAAAATAATCACAGAGTGTAGAAATAAAATAAGTGCACAACACAGAAAATCACAACAAAAAAGATAAGAGCAAGAGTGGTTCCCCAAAACTTATGTGTACATCCACTCTTCTACCACCTTGGTAGGAATACAATATCCAGTGCCTAAGACTTTGGATATGGAGGCTCTAAGAACTAACTACTGAGTCTTTTGACAAGGAGACTCTTAGAACCACCGAGTCTTTTGGTAAGGAGACTCTTAGAACCACACTAGATCTTTTGGTAAGGAGATCTTGAACCAACTAAATCCTTTGTAGAGGGATTCTTAGGTCTCTTTACATAGATTACAATGAAAACAGAGAGAGTACAATACTGAAGAATAAGTGAAGAAAGTTCTTCTGAATAAATCCTCCTTCAACAATCACTGACGATTCAGACACTTAGTGTTCTGTAGGTTTCTTGTTGTGAGAGCAGATGAAGAAGAAGAAGAAGAAGAATTTATTTTGATAATTCCAGTACAGAGAATAGTTGTTCTGACTTTCTGAGAGAGGGGGAGAGAGAGAGAGCTTCAGAAAAGAAGAAGATGATCACTAATACAATTCTTGTTCTCTGAATCTCTCTGAATACCCTAATTCTTCTATCGAATACAATTCAAATTCATTTCCTTTTCTGTTGTATCCCTGGTAGGAAAGTCCACGGGATAATATCCTTCTCTTTCCATTTTTATTACCCATCAAATCCTTTTAGAATAACTTCCAGAAAAATCTTTATTGTCTCTTTGTAGTCCTTCTTTACATTCTTGGATATAATCGACCCGTTAGAGATCCAAACTATTCCTTGTATAACTTCTGAATCATCTTTAGAAAAGAATAATGGAGAAATTCTAATTCTATCTAAATTCGATGTATCATCGAATACATTTGCCTTCTTATCGACGCACCTCTGAGTTCTACTGGAAGTTGTGTCAAAATCCTCCTCAGCTTAGAAACGATCTCTGCAGTCAATGTTGCATCAAATTGTTATCGACGTATCCATCGAGATGAAATCTTGAACTCAGAGCACTTCCTTTTGCGTCGATTATAAGTCCAAGTTGCATTGAGTTCAAATACCGCTTCGACGGACTCTCTATTTTGCGTTGAGTACATCTTGACATTGCGTCGTGAAAGAAATCGTTGTCTACCTAAATCACCTAGAGGGCGTGAATAGATGATCTATACTGCGATTGCGGAATAAACATTTTGCACATAAATAAAAATAAATCACAGCACAGAGACACAAGATTTATAGAGGTTCCCCAAGGGTGGGTACTCCTCTCTCCCGCTCCGCCTATCTAGCACTTCGGGCTAGCATCGGCAACTTCACCAAAACTCAGATTTATCAACAAATCCTACACTCGGAGACAACGTCTCCTACAAACTCGGAGAACAACCTCTCCTACAAACTCAGAGTAAACAACTCCTACAACTCGGAGTAAACAACTCCTACAAAATAACTCAGAGTAAAAACTCCTACAGGAATTAAATAAAGTTAGAAATGAAACTTCTCTTAAATCTCAATAGAGATTAACTTCAGATCTGGATACACTGAATCTTCTTCTTCCTTTAGAGTGAAAGTTTGGATCTTCAAGGATTAGGAAAAATAAAGAAAATCGGCAAACCTGATCTGAGTAGGCCCTTTGATTAATTTGAAAAGATCTTCAATATAGAGAGCAGTAACTAGATCAAAGGCCTTCTTATCTGAGAAATCTCTAGCAACTCTGAAGAACGAGTCTTTAGCGGTGCACTTTAGATCTCAGAAACTTTTTCAGCGAGAAAGAAATGGCTGGCTTCTTTTCTTTTTCAATCGGGTGATATCTTTTTCTTCTTGGTCTGCGTTTGCCCTAAAAATAAAGGATTATTTATAGGGAGACCTCCAACGGCTCGGGCGACAAACAAGGAGGGATCACCACGTGTACTGTACATGGCGGCCAACCCTAAATTTCAAATACGAAAGGTAAATTTGAAATCCGTCTGTCCGTCATTCGTCGAGACTTTACGTGAACATTCGACGAATTGACTTAGCCATTGAAAAATACTTATCAAAGCTTGAAAATTGTCTTCTATTTTCATTCGTCGGAATTCGTCGGGAGTTCTCGAGAACATTCGACGAATTGACTTAGCCGCACATTTTCCTTCACAAGTCTGCCTTTTTGACTTCTGTCTGCGTTCGTCGATATTCGTCGGGAGTTCATGAGAACATTCGACGAATAGACTTAGCCGCAGAAATTTCTTCTTCAAACTAGAAATTTGGCTTCTGTCTGGATTTGCCGAGATTCATCGGAACTTCACGAGACATCTCGACGAATTGACTTAGCAAAAATTTCTTTTCTTCTGAAAACCTGCACCACTCCTAAAACTTGAAAACCTTCAGTTATGAGTATATGAAGTACATCCCAATAGAGAGATTACACATGGACCAACACTTTGTTCTATACAATGAGGGATTACATTGTCTAGAACTGTGTTTGGTGATCCATTGCAACCTGACTTTGGTGTGCACTTAGCATTAAGACCTGTCATAACACATCTAAACAGAAATCATCAAATACATCCTCAATTCAATTTAGTTCACTAGGGGACATCTTCAAATCCAGGTAATTGTGGATACAATACCCAACAATCTCCCCCTATTTGAAGATGTCATAACCCTATACACTAAGTTGAATTGTACAGAAAATGTAATGAATAAGAAGAGCACTAAACAGGCAGTAATGTTTAAAGAAAAACTCAATGTTTATCTTAACACAAAAAAAAATATATATATATATAAACAAAGAAAATAGTATAATTCCAGAACAGCTCAGTTCATGCTTGATCCTTGCCTTTCTGCTTTCCAAAACTTCTTTCCACTGCTTCATCTCTCTTTTTCTATTCAGATTCCATTCTTTCAAAAAATGCCTTTGGCTTAAGCCAATATTTATCAGGAGCAGTTTCTTTGGTTTCCCCAGTCTTGAAGTGAATCCTTCTTTTAGATGTCCTTTTCATGAACTTACTCCATTCAAATCATTCACTTTACCATCCAAATCATTCACTTTACTAGCACTCTCCTCTATCTTAGACACCATACTCTCCTCCCCCTTTATGACATCTTCATGTAGGAGGGCATAGAGTTTGGCCAGTTGCCTTTCAACTTGATCATCCAGAAAATTAATCCCTTGATCATGAGAAATTCTGAGAACTGTTTGAGCAGTATTAAGATTAACTACATTTTCAGCAACCTGATGCAAGTTATTTAGAACATGCCCAACTCCCTTATTGGTGTGGTCCAATGCCTTTCCTGCCTTTGTCATCAAGGCTTCTTGATCACTTTTGAATTTGCCCATTTCATGCCTTAAAGCACTATCAACAGCATCAATCTTCTGATAGACTTTCTTGATAGACTTATCAAAATGCTCAGTCTGAGCTTGCAGCAAACTTGAAATAGACTTCAGCAGAGAAGATTGAGAGCTATCTCCAGTTTTAAAATCTTCAGGAGAGGCTCTATCAGCTACAAAACTGGTAGACTGTGCTTGCTTATGAAGCACAGTTACTCTTGGAGATTGTCTAATAAGAACTTCTGGTGGGGGCAAAAAGCAGCACAGAAGGAAGAACTTGAGGAACTACAGATTCGTCCATGAATATATCTTCTTGTTCTTTCTCCCCCTCACCCAAATACATCCTCTTGGCAAACTCCAACTGATCACCAAAACTGCCCTTCTCCATTGGAGCAGATTATCAGAATGAACATATGCAGGATCTGGCAAGTCTTCATTATCTTCTGAATTAGAAACAAACACTGCAGGTGATCTCCTTGATTCTTCTAGCATAGCAGATTCATTTACATCATCAAATTTCCCTTGACCCTCCAGATCATGAACAACATCAGGGACAACAGTACTGACTGGATCAACAGGAACTTGATCAGCTTCACTGGGAGGAATTTCTTTTGTAGCAGCACCACTTTCAACATTGTCTCTTGGGGTTGGAAACTCCCCCTCAACATGTTCACCTCTTCCTTGATCAGGGACGCGTGGAATCACGTGTTTTCAATATTTATATATATACATAAAAAAAAAATTTGGGCGCGTACCTGATTTCACGGATGGCTCTTCGGATCCAATAAATTGTATTTAATAAAAAGATTTCACGGGAGACGTGTCCGAGAAGAGAAATATTTTGACATGTGAAATCCCGTGAAATTTTGTGAAATTCCAACAGTCCTGTCTTCAAGATTCCTTGTTAAGCATTCCAAGTTCCATTTTGAAGAAATTGAACTTGGTCTTGTCCAGAGGCTTTGTAAAAATATCTGCAATTTGCTTGTCAGTATTAACATATAACAAATTGATATCCTTACTCTCAACATGTTCCCGGATGAAGTGGTAGCGAAGCTCGATGTGCTTTGTTCTGCTGTGAGAGACTGGATTATTTGTTATGGCAATAGCACTTGAGGAGTCACAGAACATGGGGATTTCTGTGAGCTTTAAGTTAGAGTCCTTAAGCTGATTCTTTATCCACAAGAGTTGTGCACAGCAGCTGCCGACAGAGATATACTCTGATTCAGCATTTGATATTGCAACACAATTTTGCTTCTTGCTACTCCATGAAATAAGCCTTTTTCCCAAGAATTGGCAAGTTCCTGAAGTACTCTTTCTATCATCTTTGCTACCTGCAAAATCAGCATCTGAAAAACCAATTAGTTCAAACTCATTGCTTCTCGGGTGCCATAAACCGAGATTTGGTGTACCCTTAAGGTATCTCAAAATCCTCTTTGCAGCGGCATAATGAGATTCCTTACAGTTCACCTGATACCTGGCATAAACACATGTTGAAAACATTATATCAGGCCTACTAGCAGTAAGGTAGAGTAAGGACCCAATTATGCTTCTATACTTGGTTTCGTCAAAAGGTTTCCCTTTCTCATCCTTGTCTAGAGACATGCTTGAGCCCATTGGAGTCCTCATAGAGGTTGCACTCTCCATTCCAAATTTCTTAAGGAGCTCTTTGGTGAACTTCGTCTGAGAGATGAAAATTCCATCTTCAGATTGGTGCACCTGGAGTCCTAAGAAATATTTCAGCTCTCCCATACTGCTCATTTCAAACTTACCTTGCATCAAGTTAGAAAACTTTTTGCAAAGTTTTTCATCTGCAGAGCCAAAAATAATATCATTGACATAGATTTGCACAAGCAAAATCTCGCCTTTCACTTCCCTAAGAAACAATGTCTTATCTATTGTTCCTCTTGTGAATTCGTTCTCAAGAAGAAACCTAGACAATGTCTCATACCAGGCTCGGGGTGCCTGTTTGAGACCATACAAGCTTTATGTAAATAATATACATGATCAGGAAAGTTAGGATCTGCAAAACCTGGAGGCTGAGCTACATATACTTCCTCTTTAAGGTCTCCATTTAGGAAGGCTGACTTCACATCCATCTGGAAAACCTTAAAGCCCTTATATGCAGCATAAGCCAGAAATAATCTGATAGCTTCAAGTCTTGCTACTGGTGCAAAGGTCTGATCAAAATCAATCCCTTCTTCTTGCCTGTATCCCTGTGCAACCAGTCTTGCTTTGTTCTTTGTAATGATGCCCTTTTCATCAAGCTTGTTCCGGTAGACCCATTTTGTTCCAATCTCTATAAATCTTGTGTCTCTGTGCTGTGATTTTTTTTTGTTATGTATGTGCAAAAATTTTATTCCGCAATCGCAGTAGAGATCACCTATTCACCCCCCTCTAGGTGATTTAGGTAGACAACGATTTCTTTCAATTGGTATCAAAGCTTGAAAACTACCTTCTATTTTCATTCGTCGGAATTCGGCGTGAGTTCTCGAGAACATTCGACGAATTGACTTAGCCGCACATTTTCCTTCATAAGTCTGCCTTTTTGACTTCGGTCTGCGTTCGTCGATATTCGTCGGGAGTTCATGAGAACATTCGACGAATAGACTTAGCCGCAGAAATTTCTTCTTCAAACTAGAAATTTGGCTTCTGTCTGGATTCGTCGAGATTCATCGGAACTTCACGAGACATCTCGACGAATTGACTTAGCAAAAATATCTTTTCTTCTGAAAACCTGCTCCACTCCTCAAACTTGAAAACCTTCAGTTATGAGTATATGAAGTACACCCCAATAGAGAGATTACACATGGACCAACACTTTGTTCTACACAATGAGGGATTAAATTGTCTAGAACTGTGTTTGGTGATCCATTGCAACCTGACTTTGGTGTGCAATAAGCATTAAGACCTGTCATAACACATCTAAACAGAAATCATCAAATACATCCTCAATTCAATTTAGTTCACTAGGAGACATCTTCAAATCCAGGTAATTGTGGATACAATACCCAACACGTCGACATTAATTTGTACATCGACTTCAGTATAAGTTAATGTTACTTCTATTCGAAGTTAATTCGACTTGCAGTCGATGCCGCACCGACTTCTATTAGATGCAAGTTTAACTCAACTGAATTTTTGACTCTTTTGGACTGGTCTTTGCACTCTAATGAGAGTTTGATATCTTAAGATATCTAATGACCAATTACCCTTAATATACAACATGGTTAATACATTCTAGATACTAAAATCACTAATATATTATTTGTGAGATAAATCAAAAGGGTGTTTTTCCAAACAATCTCCCCTTATTTATCTTAACAAATTTTATAAATAGTTTAAGTGATTTCAATCAAACTGGGACGTAAAATTGAATAAAAATAAATTTACAATGAATAATACTGACATTATTGCATAGAAGTATAGACCATATAATAAATTTCCAATTTTAATCAGATTGTTTCCCATAAATGTATCCACCTGATAGTATAATAGAAATTGATCATTTATTGAGAACCTGTATTATACTATTTTTTGGAGGGGTTCTCCTCTTCCTTGAGAAAACTTGAGGTGTCACTTTTCTGGGTGGAAACACCCGGGTCTCATCCTCCTCTTCGGCTGCTTTATCATCCTCTTTATCATCTTCTTTTGCAATGTCCGTGACACCATCTAAGAGTTGTTCATTGATGTGGAGCTCCCCCTGATTCAGTGCAGGCAGCTCCCCCTGGATTTGTGTAGTTTTTTCTGGAACATGAACTTAAGCATCTGGAAGTAATTTATAGAATACTGTGATCTTATTAGGATCTCCAGATTCCTTAGCAAGATTATTATCTTCTCGGGAAGGGACTTCCTCTTCTTGAATAATCTCCCCCTTCTGAACCTTCCTTGCAAGTGAGGTTAAGAAATTTTTAGTTACTCTAGAGAAAGATATTACTGACCTTATTTAATGAATAGATTCCTATGAATCCTTCAGTTATTTCTCTATCTGGGAGTATTTTATGTTAAACGTTTTTGCTTGTGTGAACAACAGATCAGTAAAGGTCGCAGTGGACAACCCCACTGCTTTAGAGATTTCTTGATCCATGTTAAAGAAGTGGGTAGGATGGGATGTAGAGGGTGTATCAACGGGAGGAGGAGATAGGTTCACTTAAGAAGGTGATTGAGGATGGACTAGGGAAGCATCGGGAATGACTGTGATGTTTTCTGCAGGAGGGGTGAAGATTGTATATGGGGTTATGGTAGATTGTGGTTGCTGTTTAGAAGAGGTCATTTCTGGAAGTTTTGTTATTGTGTCTGGTTGAACTGGTTGAGAATCTTGAGCTGGTGCATCACTTATGATATCTGTTAAGACTGTATCATGATCTTGAGGAGCTGGAGATGGAGGGGAGAGGGTGCATCTTAACCAGGCTTCATGATTTGCCTGGTCCATTTTGAGAAGATCCCAATGTTTATTCTCTTTCCAAGAGGGATGGGCATTCCTTTTGAACTGCACACTACTGGATAATTATGATATAATACTTGACTCATCATTCTCATGTATGCATTCTCCTTATGAGCATATTTATGGCCAATCTATTTTAGCAGGCACCTCCCTCAGTGGATTAACTTATTCAAAACTAAAACTCCCATTATATGCAACTGTTGTTTAGGGATAACAACATGAGCTGAAATTTTACATAGTAGAAATTTTCCTACTATGTCGGCCAGAAATCTATATTCTTCAGAAAAGTCAATCTCTTAAGATTGATTGCCTTGTCTTTAGTGAAGTTCATGATCTGTAGTGCTTGTTGAGTTTCTACAGCCGACAATTATGATGAATCCTCTCCTACTTGAATGTCAAAGTGAGTTTCAGCAATTCCTCAGTGATTTGAATATTTGTGTAACACCCCAGTTTTCACAATGTTGTGGAAATAGGCAGCCTGTTACTAATTTCCAGCGGTAGGTACTACTGCTGGCGGTAGCTATCCCGACAAGACATCGAGACGGCTTCGTCGAGAGGTTTTGTCGAGAGGTTAGCGCGGCGTAGTAGAGATACCATTGGCGGTAGGTTCGTCATATATCACAGTAGCGTCGAGAAGGGTTCATCGATACGATAGCGTTGAAAGGGTTCATTGAGACGTTAGCGCAACGCAATAGTGCTACCGCAGCGTGGTAACTTACGGGAGCAGATCCGTAAGCAGCATTTTCTGGGCATTCAATTTTCTTAGATCTTGATCGAATGGCTTAGATAGGTTCATCCGAAAGTCCTAAATAGGGCAGAGGAGTTCACTTCTCTCATTGTAAAGTCCTTTGTTCTTTAGGGGGCTAATGTGAGAGGGAGAGCTTGGAGGAAGAAGAAGGGCAAGATCCACCTTTGTTGGAGCATCGGAGCTCCGTTCGTTGATCGGAAACCAGATCCAAGGAGAGGACTCGAAGGCCCTCATTTCTATCCGTGCCTTTCAACCAATTCATGGCGATGAAGCGAGCTCTTAGGGAAACGACATCTCTCATCCCGGTTTTAGGATGCGTGCATGGCATCTCTTATTTTGCCATCTTTTTTTCTAAAATTTGTGGCACCGGATCTCTCAAATGAGGGGGGTTTGGGTCGCCTTGGTTCTAGAAGACCATCGGGTTGATTGAGTCCATGCTTGACATTATGTTGCATTAGTTAGCTGCTCCGTTAGCGGATTAATCATTTTGGGTGAAGCCAAAATCATGACCGGTTGTCCGATTTGGTGATGTTGCTTAACGTGCACTTTAGGGATTTTTGCTAGATATCCGATTACGGCGAAACCATCGTTGTGATGCCCTTTATGCTTCGTGTGAGAATGAACGTTGGTTCAAAAAGGGAAAAATTGTGCGTGGTGAAAGGATTGTGATGCCGCTTGTATGTGAAGGCGTGGATTTGTCCTTGTGGTCGACTTGCTAGCCCGTGAATGCTGGGATTCATTTGTGGAGAGTGTCCTGGCAAGACAAGTCCCCTTTTGTTATAACTAACGAGAACGTCTGTGTTGATGGAAAAGCCCGATGGCATTGTGGGACATGTGCGGGTGGAGTCTCGACGAGAGTTCTTAGCATCGGTTGTTTGGTTTGGTGATTGTGGCGAGATAAAGTAAACGGATGTGCCCAATGGCATTGTGGGCCATGTGCGGATGAGGTCTCAGTGAAGTTCTTGGCCTTGGGCTTGCACGCCCCTGGGGAAATGATGAGTACACTTTGTTTGTTGTGAAATGATGATGTGTGATGTTATGTTAGAAGCATACATGCCATAGGGTGCCTTGGGTGAAACCCAGGTTTGCATACATGTTGCATTATTAGACCCCTTACTTTAATTTCTCAACATAGAAACATGGATGATGCTTGTGACACTCATACCTGTTATTTTTTATGTTAGTATTGTTTATTACATTTGCATAGAAGTATTGACTTGCTGGGTGATGTTCATACCCGGGGTCCGCTAGGATGGCCTGGACGAGGGGTGTTGTTACACCGTAGTTGGTCAGCAAAAGCTGACCCTCATTATACCGCTCATTGTGTATTGGATGCAGAGCATGGACCACAGGCTGGAACAAGATCGCTGGCCAAAATGCCTAAGCCTCATGAAGTGCACCCCCTCCTATTTTCTTGTTTAATTATGCTGTCTTTACTTCATTCAGGATTGCATGCCGAGGTAGCATAGGGATGCTATTATCTTTTGGTTATTTTATGTGCCATGGTTGATGACTTGAGCATTGGTTTTGTAAGGCCTGAAGACCAGAATACCCCTATGTAGATGTGGACAACTTCTGTGTCTTTTTAAATGTTTCCTCTGTGTTTGTTTTGTGTTTTGAGTTGGGTAGATTCTTTATCATTTTTAATACTAAAGCTGTGGCGATTATATGTTGTGAGGTCCCAGCCGGACCTATATTATATAGTCATTGCAGGGGAGGTGTTACAATTTGGTATCAGAGGGAGGGTGGCGTTTGAGTCTTGCGAATAGAGTTTGATTCATTGTTTCCTTGCTTATGCTAGGATGGTGGCGACGAAGCAGGGACGTCAAGGCAACAAGAGGAGCCTTCAGGAAGCAGTGCAACTATCGCAGTCCTTATGAATATGCGTGTGTCCTCGATAGACTTCTGTCGTATGCTAGCAGAGGCAATGGTGGCGGCTCAAGCTACAGTGATGCAATAGATTGGGACACCTGTTATGCAGGTTGCGACTCATGTTTCCCTAGTTATCGTTACACCGGAGGTGGGAGTGAGGTAGGTAGAGCCGTTAGCTGAGAGAGCGGTTGCGCAAAGAGATTGTCAGATGAAGTATTTTCTGAATTCCCATCCTCCAAAATTCAAATGATTTGGCACTTCGACGGATGTCGAGGATTGGTTGGCGAGGATTCGGGAACTCCTGAAAGAGGCAGAGACTCTAGAGGACAAGCAGTCCCAGTTCGCAGCATTTATGTTAGAAGGTGACGCCAAGCTGTGGTGGGTGAATCATAGCGGTCATCATTTCCCTGGACGTACCCCATCCATGGAAGAGTTTGGGAATGCTTTCCTGAAGTGCTATATCCCAACTTCGATGACGTTAGCACATCAGAGGTAGTTCTTGCACTTTGTGCAGCGCAAGAAGTCAGTATATGTGATGCAGGCTACGCTCTCCGACACGATCGCTACGAACAAACACGCGATCCCTCTCAACGCTCCCAAATTTACGTTCGCACAAAAATACTCGCAACGTACACGCAATGCAATAATTATCAATTAGATGCTAACGTACGGGTAGTCACGTCGTTAGAGGTTGAATAGCTGACTATATGCCAATATTCTTCCTGACTAAAAGGACCCACCCGGTCCGAACGAGCTTGAGTTGTACCAAAAGAGATCTACCAAAAATCACGATTCAAAAAAAGGTAAATCTCTCCCAACAAAAAGTTGAGGTTCGCCAATCCTCTTTGAAAATTAAAAGAAATAAGAAGATCGCACAAATCAATCAAAGAAAACCACGATTATCCAAGTGATTCGAAGATCACGCCAAAATTTACCACCACAAGAAATTAACAAGAGGGAAGCACGAGTAGAAATTTTGGTACCCCGCTTGAGATGGGATTATCCTCAAGCAAGCACTCGCCCAAATCGTTCTTCAACGGTTCCACCAGAGCCATGTCGAATGGAGAGAAACTCGTTCGCCTTGGATGCTTCACGCCGGATTTGATTCCACGAAACCACGGCCCTTTCTTCTTCTTTCTTCACCTTGGCTGAAACTTCCCAAGGGGAGGAATACTAGGAGAGGGAGAAGGGAGGAGGCCGAAACTTGCCTAGGAGGGGGGAAGAGGAGGAGGGTGGTCGTCGGCCAAGATGGAGGAGAATAGGGAGAGGGGCGGCCAAGAAGGGGGAGGGCCGAATTTCTAAGAGGGAAAAGGAGAGAGGGGACGGCTAGGAGAAGAGAGGTTTCAAGAGGGAAAATTTAGGGTTTCAAATTTCATTCATTCAATAATTGATCAAACTCTAATACAAGATAGCCTTTTATAGGCTAGCCAACAAACATGTCTAAACGCAGTCGGAAATGAAAATAAAACATGAGCATGGCTAAACGCAGTCCAAAGTTAAAATAAAACATGGACATAATCAAAGTCCAAAATAAAAGACAAAGCTTGGTAAAATTTTATTTAATAATTATAATAAAAATAATTATAATTATTAATTAATAATCTTGCGCCGCGGACGAAGGTTGTAACGGCGATGGCGTTCGTCGTGATGGTGCGGCGATTGCGTTCTTCAAAATGGTTGTCGCGGCGATGGCGTACACCATGATTATTGTTGCGGCATAGTCCGTCAGAGTCTTCAAATGTAGTGTTGCGACAGCGATCAAAGTAAATCGTCGAGTCAGCGTCGTCAAGGAACTGGTCACAAAAATATGGCGGGGCGTCGTATCCATCAATCCTCCCCCACTAAAAATCACTCATCACCGATGAGTGGGCCATCAACAAACACCTGTCAGACAAAGCAAAGGTCTGCAAAACCCTTGGAAATGCGTTAGGCAAATAAGGAGAAAAGGTTTCATCATCAACATTCGACGTACCTCCAATGGAGACCAATGAAGAGATCGATCCAGGCACAAGCTCACCCCCAACCCATTAGAAAATGTAGTGGAGCCAAACGGACAGTCGGTTAATTCAAGTGGTGGAGAAATATATGGCATTAAATCCGAAACATTGAAAATAGGGGAGATTCCCCAATCAGTGGGTAACTCCAAAAGAAAAGCATTTTCTCCTAATTCGAAATGGACAATGTTGTTTATGGGGGTGTCTACTTTATCACCTAGAGGGGGGGTGAATAGGTTTTTCAAATTATATTATCCCCTTTTAGGTGTTCTTGATTTCTGGTTAGTAGATCTAAAGGTAGAAAGCACAACGCAGAAAACACACAACGATCTATAGAGGATCCTCAAGACCGATTGTCTTGAGTAGTCCTCTGTCCCTCTGCGCCTACCCAGCAGTGTGCTAGGCTCGGCAAACTCTGCCAAATCTTCAGGCCCTCAAGCCTTACAACTCGGACCCGCGAGTCCCAACAACCTAGGCCCACAAGCCCCTACTGCCCCCGAGCCCGCAAGCTAGACACTCAGGCCCTCAAGCCCTACAACACGGACCCGCAAGTCCCAACAGCCTAGGCCCGCAAGCCCCTACTGCCCCTATGCCCGCAAGCTCGACAAATCGCACCCGCAAGTGCACTACCCTGGCCTCAAGCCTCACAGCTCTCCAGCCCGCAAGCTAGACGGTGTCGGACCCTCAAGTCCACTGCCCTGGCCCTCAACCCTCACAGCTCTCCAGCCCTCAAGCTAGACAAATAGGCTCGCAAGCCTTTACAAGAGATTACAGTAGAAATAACTGTTTCTTCTGCCGGATGAAGATTGGCAACTTTAGCCTGATGAAGATTTGCAACTTAACAGTCGATGAAGATGACTGCTTCTTCAAAGAGCACTTGATGCTTGCTCTCTACTTGATCTTCTTCTTCTCCGCCGAGAATACTGTTCTCTTGAAGTGTAGCGGCGGGATACTTTCTTTTTCTTTTTCTTTTTCTTTCTCTTTTGCACACACTTTCCGTTAGGGCAACCTCCTTATCTCTTTTATAAGACGGCGAGGCTCCCAACGGTTTTCTTGAAAAAGTTCCTCAAGTGTCAGACACTTCATTCCTTAAGAGCACGCGTAGATTGCTGACACCATTAATTCCTTATAGACATTCAGGCGGTGACATTAAATGCTGTCAGGCAATCGGACGGCGACATTAATTGATGACAGCGCATCTGCAATATTTGAGTTCTGTCTCGACAATATTTCCATCTTCATGTCGATACAGACAACATCATGTCGATAGGATCAACGTCTCGAAGACAAGACTTTGTCGATGCCTCGGGCTTGAGTAGACCTTCAAGTCTTCTTACTTCTGCCACTGCTGGTGGTATCTCGACGATACAAGATATCCTGGCGACGATAAGCTTTCTCTGACTGTGTCGTTGAGATCTTCTTTCTTGTGGTCTGTCGTCATAATCATGTTGTTCTCTCGACGACATGAGTTATGTTATGTCCACGCTTTAGCAGCTGCTAGTCTTCAGCTTGTCTTTCTTCAGTCGACATGCCTTCTTTACGACGATGTCCAACAACATCATTCATACTTAGCATTTTCAGCGACAAGGCTAGTTCACAAAGATATCTGTTCTTTCTCGACGTCAAGGCAACTTTGATGAAGTCGATGATACTGCGTCTTCTCTACATTCGACAATCTTGCCGAGTCTCAGCGGTCGACGAACTGTGTTCTGCGTTCGACGAATGGCTCTCTGCGTTCGACGAACACGCCCTTTGTGCCTTCCCAGCGGCTCCTTCTCTGGTCTCAACGGTTTTGACCCTTCGTCTCAGTGGTTCTGCTGAGACAAATCTTCATCTCTTAGGAGATGATAGGAGATGATTTCTCCTCATCTAAGGGCATGTTTCGCCCTTCCTTTTGAGTCACATGTGCCTGTATATCCTACACAAGTATAGCTTTATCAAATACAATATGTCCTTAGCATTGAGAGTGATGCCTCTTCAAATCAAGATAATATTGAGGGCAATATTCCCAACAATCTCCCCCTATTTGAAGAAGGCAGAACATTCCCAATGCTAAGGTACATGACCAACAAAAACATATCACAATAATGATCTATTTAGTATGGGCCCTAACACCCTAGGCATTGTCCATATCTATCATGGGCCCTAACACCCTGAGCATTGGCCCTATCTCCCCCTTTCTGGTTTCTTCAACTATTTATCCCTCTATGGATTGGGAGGCAACATCTATAGATCATTTGGATCAACTTATAGGTCAGCCTATACAATCTTATCATTTGCCATCTCCCCCTCAACCTGAGCAGGGATTTTGCTCCCCCTCAAGTAGAGAGCTATCTTTATTAGTTGAAAATAATTCTTTTGAATAGCCCTTTCTGGCTCCCCCTTACTTGGAGCATTTGTATTGAACTTGTGTCATAAGACAGAGTTCATTTAACTCAACACTGAGTTCGTCAATCTCAAGATTGAGTTCGTCGAACCCATACTATACCCAGAATTTTAAGGGTTACATGAATCTCAGCAAAAACAGATTTTTCTGGGTAAGCTGAACATCCTACTTTAACATTAATGGAGATAGCATTGGATGTTGAATTCACAATGGTTATTCCTACTTTCAAATCAATAAGGAGGTGTGTTACTTACCTTGAGGTTGTAATTCTCTTATTGATGTTGAATTCACAGTTGTTGTGCAGAACAGCATCCTGTAGCTAAGTGTTCAGAACCAGCAGAGGATGTGGCCACTCTGGTCTGCTTATTGCTGCATCATGATGTCAACCTCCTTCCTGTCATGTGGCTGGAGCACTCACTGTCCAAGTACCAAATTTGGTTGAGGGTGGTACTTGAACTATCCTTCACCTTCGCTTTTTAAGTCTTCTTGAGCTAATAGCTCCCCCTTGATGGGATGACCACTTATCTTTTACTCTTAGCTCCCCCTAGATCAGTGCACCCTTGGCATGTGGTGAATTTTTCTTAATCCAGAGATGAGCCTGGAGCACTTACTGTCCATTAGCTTTTTTGCTTTTTATTGGCTAAATGGACTACCGTGCAAGACAGATTTTAATATCCCTTAGGAACCCAAGGTGACTTGGGTCCTAGGTTCTTGTTAGCGTGATGAAATCCCCTTATTCTAGCTGCAATCTTTGCAGGAAGGCTCATCTTTGCACATGGCACATTAGGGTTGTGCCAATAGTCTATGGCAAAGTGACCCACTTTACCATAGCACCAGCACTCATGGATGTTGTATCTCCTTTTCTGAACCTTCCTGGTAGGAGTAGAAGTCTACCTAGGTTCAGAGAAGGAGATAGCCTTCTTCTTAGGCTTTGTAGCTGGAGGAGGTGTAGCAGCTGTTTGGGGCTTGTGCACATGAGAAGATTTCTTCATGTTACCAACCGATTTCAGCTTTTCATCTCTCACACTGTTGACAACATCTGAAATGTTCTAATGTGGATTTGCCCCACTATAGCAGCCAACATTTTTCTCAGCTGGACCAGTCTTGGAAGAGCTGGCTTCCTCTCCCTTGAGAGAAGGTGCTGGGGTACCAAAGACAAATGGTCCAGGTAGGATCATCTAAATTTCTTCATGGGTGCTTTCATAGCACTCAATCCCATTCCCTTTCTTCCACTATGGGAAGGAGTATTTTCCTTCCAATAGAAATTCCCATTCTTCCAGTGACCATGAATGTTTTCATGATCATACCTGTTGGAAGGAAGTAGCACCTTTTGAAAGGTGGTTTGAGGCTTAGCCTTCCCCTTGCTCTTCTCTTCGCTCCCTTCTCCTACTTCCATTTTATTGAATCCTTGTCCTCTCCTATTGGTTTGAGAGGTGAAGGTGTCAATAATAGGAAGCATAGATTTGGGTTTGGAGAATTGAGCCACCAGGCTCTTCTCCTTCTCAAGCATTTCCTCAAGATACTTGATGACCTTGTTCTTCAGGGAAATAGTGCTTAATTACACAATAGTTAACCCCTGTAAATGGCTAATCTGTCTACTCATCTGAGCCACCAAGGTGGTAGGTTCAGTATAGTTATTTTTAGTCATCTTAAGGGAAACAATTTCCTGGGCTTGCCTCTTGGCAAGCTTCTTGCTCTTCTTCAGAGCTTCCAAGAGAGCGCCATACTTGTCAATCAATTGATTGACATCTTCCTCAGTTTTTGAACCACTTCCACCAATTGATGAAGGTGCTTCAGATTCTGGACATGCATCATGATCAGAAAGAGAAATGGAGGAAATTAATACCTGATCTTTGTCAGATCTATTCTGACTGTCTTCCTCATTAGTGAAGGCCATAAGGCCTAGCTGAACACAGTCTTCCTCATCCTCCTCTTCATCAATATCTGAGTGTGAAAGAGGGGCCCTGATTCCAACCTTCGCAGCTGGATAGTGTCACAACCCGCATTTTCTCCGAATTTAAGAATATCAGAGTAAGAGAAAATACGCATCATGATGCCACGTCATGCAGGAGACAACTGCAGACGCTCAGGCGGAAACCTCTTACTTATTAATTCAAAACATGATTACATGGAAATTTATCATTTGGGAACCATTTATTAGAGTTTTAGGGGAAGAACTGTGTCTCTTAGCTCGTGGATCAACTAGTCCACCAAGAAAAAAAATATATTATATTTGCAGCGGAAAATACTTGATTTGACTCATTTTAAGGTCCTATATGCACGTGATGATAGGACATAAGGTAAATGATATGCTAATGTCTAGGCGTAGTATAAGTGTAGAAAAGACCTTTAGGTTACTTTAAATATAAGGGTTTTGCAGTTAAAATGATGTGATATGGAGATGAAGAAAGTCATTTTATAACTATAATGCACCTAGACATAAATCATCCCCAGAGATTAAGATGTATCAGATCATAAAGTAGTGGCATAAAACTGGCAAATAAACTATAAAGTACCAAAAGAGGCACAATGGGCGCCAACAAATTGACACTAACCCATTGGCCTAAACTAGTATGTCTGAACAAGAAGAAAGCTGACTACAACAACTACCTCGCAGCAGCGGGGTGAACAGCTACCAAAACTCTGAACTTCAGGCTACACCACTAGCCGTTACGGCTCTGAACCTGAGGCATTCAACAAAACAAAGAACGCCTCAGCAAGGAATTACAAGTGGCAGAAAACTAGCAGAAAAACAAGCAAGGCATAAGGGGTACCAACCCAAGCCAAATTTACCGAAAGAGAGCTCCAAACAAAGAACCAACAAGCATCAAGTGCACTATATACCAAAAGAGGAACAAACATGTTCATTTATTTAGTTTCATCAATTAAAGAGACTGATCAGCTCAAATTATACGGGAGCGGTTAACTACCTCCGCTACCCCAAGCCCAAAAGCAGGTGGGGGTACCACTAGACCCAACCACCCAACACGACTACCGTGCAAGGCTATAACATTTCCCCCACTGTCCCCCAAACATAACTACTGTGAAGGGCTAAAGACAGTAGTTCTTATTACTTAAATTTTATTTAAACACGGGACGCAGCCCGAAAGGGATAATCACTGGAAGGCCCTAAGAAAATAGGGTCAAGGCAAAGTACACCTCGATCAATATGAATCATAAGAGTAACTCAAATGTTAACAGACCACAACGAGTAAAAGAATACAACCAAGAGGGTTCAAAGATCAGGAGCACCGAAGGGACACTGGCAATCATCTTGGTGCACTAGAGAGGACAAAAGATTAAAACATGGAAATCGCAATGAAATCACATGCGCACCTGGCGGGGTTCCAAGGGGCCGCGCCCCTGGCGGGATCTTAGGGGCAGAGCCCCTAACGGGGTCCAAGGGGCAGTGCCCCTGGCGGTGGTCTCGCTGACCGATCAGCCAGCGGGGTCAAGGGGCAGAGCCTTGCGGGGTGCGGGGCAGAGCCCCGTCCAAAATTTTGAAATCCCACCACCAGAAACCACACAAAAAAAATCACATCAAAATTTAGGACTTCTCGAAAACTACAAGGAACTTCTCGAGAGACAAAAGGATTTCTCGAGAGAAAAGAAATTTGATTTCTCGAGAGGAGCATTTCTCGAGAGGAAGGCAGTTTCTCGAGAGATGAGGGAATGTCTCGAGAGCTCAAGGATTTCTCGAGAGGAGCATTTCTCGGGAGGAAGGCAGTTTCTCGAGAGATGAGGGAATGTCTCGAGAGCTCAAGGATTTCTCGAGAGGAGCATTTCTCGGGAGGAAGGCAGTTTCTCGAGAGATGAGGGAATGTCTCGAGAGCTCAAGGATTTCTCGAGAGGAGCATTTCTCGGGAGGAAGGCAGTTTCTCGAGAGATGAGGGAATGTCTCGAGAGCTCAAGGATTTCTCGAGAGGAGCATTTCTCGAGAGGAAGGCAGTTTCTCGAGAGATGAGAATGATTTCTCGAGAGATAGGCAATTTCTCGAGACATCTGGAATTAGCAAGAAGAAAGAAAATGGGAGTTTATCCAGTTCACGGTTTTCTCCAGGGAAAAAACTATCCGATGCTTAGCGAGGAAGAACAATCAAGAATGCTTAATACCAAACCAACACTCCAAGACTTAAGTTAAACCGTGCGACATGAAATCGACACAAGCAAAACAATACTTCAAGAAACGAAAGGGAAGGAGGAGGAAGCCACTTGCCTTAAACCTCGCAAACTCGAAGATCTCCGCTCCGAAAGCTATGGATCGGCTAGGGAAACACACGAGCACAGATTCCTGAAACTTTTTGGATCAAAAGGAGGGGTTAGGTCACCACCAAAGCTCCCAAAACTCCACGAAACGAGAAAGGCTTACCGCTAGAACGAAGATCTCGCCGAGAGCTTTCCAAATCTTCAAACCAAACTCGATTCCGACCACTACAGCCCTAGGAATCGCCGGTTGAAGGCTCCACGAAGCTCCGCTCTCGCCCTAACCCTCGGCGGCTGCTTTTGATCGAGGAAGAGGATGAATAGGGAAAGGGGAAGGCTTTAGGCTTATATATAAACCTAAATTTATTATTTAAATAATTAATTAATTCCCCAATTTACTTAAACTGCGAGGGCGACCAAAACACCTCGGATTTCTATGAAATTCGCACCCTAGCTGAAAAACGGCGCTACGAATCCAACGGCGAAGTCAGAATTCCATTCCGACGAGCCAAACTCCGGATAAAGCCTTCCGAAGCTAAAATCTTGATATCCACTCAAAATCTTCACTTTAACTCGAAACGACGCGAAACCTCGCACGCTTGACCTAAATCACAAGCTTTAACTAAGCTAAAACTCGAAACACTACCAGACGAGCTGACATAACGCCCTTACGCCAAAATTACGTCACAGAGGGTACGTAAAATAATTAACGAAAATCAGGGGCGTTACAGATAGTCTTCATCTTCTTCTGCTGCATATAGCCCAATGTAGTCTTCTTCCTCATTCTCTGAAGTTGTCAGCGGTGCTCTGATACATACCTCTTCATGAGAGGTTTCTTCTTCAAAATCTTCCTCTGACCCTTCCATGAGGACTTCTAAGGAATCCCACATGTCCTTTGCTGTAGTGCAATGACTTAGCTTCTGGAGTGTTGGCAGATCTACTGCACTAGCTAGAATGTTCCTGGCTTCCTTGTCCATGCTGCTTAGAAGAACCTCATCTTTTATCATAGCTATTGAGGTACATGTTTCTTCTTGAACAATCAAAAACATTATGGGATCCATTGCCTCCATGTAAATTCTTGCTCTAACTTTCCAAAGGGTAAAGTTCTCTCTAGAGCACATAACTATTCTTGAATCCATGCTTATGAAACTTAGACACCCACTGGCAGATCTGTTCAAGCTGTTAAGCTTTTCTTTGAACAACCTTGCTTTGATACCACTTATTGTTTATGGGGGTGTCTACTTTATCACCTAGAGGGGGGGGGGGGGGGGGGGGGTGAATAGGTTTTTCAAATAATATTATCCCCTTTTAGGTGTTCTTGATTTCTGGTTAGTAGATCTAAAGGTAGACAGCACAACGCAGAAAACACACAACGATCTATAGAGGATCCTCAAGACCGGGTGTCTTGAGTAGTCCTCTGTCCCTCTGCGCCTACCCAACAGTGTGCTAGGCTCGGCAAACTCTGCCAAATCTTCAGGCCCTCAAGCCTTACAACTCAGACCCGCGAGTCCCAACAGCCTAGGCCCGCAAGCCCCTACTGCCCCCAAGCCCGCAAGCTCGACTCTCAGGCCCTCAAGCCCTACAACACGGACCGACAAGTCCCAACATCCTAGGCCCGCAAGCCCCTACTACCCCCAAGCCCGCAAGCTCGACAAATCGCACCCGCAAGTGCACTGCCCTGGCCCTCAAGCCTCACAGCTCTCCAGCCCGCAAGCTAGACGGTGTCAGACCCTCAAGTCCACTGCCCTGACCCACATGCCTCACAGCTCTCTAGCCCTCAAGCTAGACAAATAGGCTCGCATGCCTTTACAAGAGATTACTAGAAATAACTGTTTCTTCTGCCGGATGAAGATTGACAACTTTAGCCTGATGATGATTTGCAACTTAACAGTCGATGAAGATGACTGCTTCTTCAGAGAGCACTTGATGCTTGCTCTCTACTTGATCTTCTTCTTCTCCGCCGAGAATTCTGTTCTTTTGAAGTGTAGCGGCGGGATACTTTCTTTTTCTTTCTCTTTTGCACACACTTTCCTTTAGGGCAACCTCCTTATCTCTTTTATAAAACGGTGAGGCTCCCAACGGTCTTCTTGAAAAAGTTCCTCAAGTGTCAGACACTTCATTCCTTAAGAGCACGCGTAGAATGCTGACAACATTAATTGCTGATAGACATTCAGGCGGCGACATTAAATGCTGTCAGGCAATCGGACGACGACATTAATTGATGATAGCGCGTCTGCAATATTTGAGTTCTGTCTCGACGATATTTCCATCTTCATGCCGATACAGACAACATCATGTCGATAGGATCAATGTCTCGACGACAAGACTTTGTCGATGCCTTGGGCTTTAGTAGACCTTCAAGTCTTCTTACTTCTGCCACTGATGGTGGTATCTCGATGATACAATATTCTAGTGATGATAAGCTTTCTCTGACTGTGTCGTTGAGATCTTCTTTCTTGCTGTCTGTCGTCATAATCATGTTGTTCTCTCGACGACATGAGTGATGTTATGTCGACGCTTCAGCAGCTGCTAGTCTTCAGCTTGTCTTTCTTCAGTCGACATGCCTTCTTTACGACGATGTCCAACAACATCAGTCATACTTAGCCTTTTCAGCGACAAGGCTAATTCACAAAGATATCTGTTCTTTCTCGACGTCAAGGCCACTTTGATGAAGTCGACAATACTGCGTCTTCTCTGCGTTCGACGATCTTGCCGAGTCTCAGCGGTCGATGAACTGTGTTCTGCGTTTGACGAACAGCTCTCTGCGTTCGACGAACACGCCCTTTGTGCCTTCTCAGCGGCTCCTTCTCTGGTCTCAGCGGTTTTGACCCTTCATCTCAGCGGTTCTGCTGAGACAAATCTTCATCTCCTAGGAGATGATAGGAGATGATTTCTCCTCATCTAAGGGCATGTTTGGCCCTTCCTTTTGAGTCACCTGTGCCTGTATATCCTACAAAGGTATAGCTTTATCAAATATAATATGTCCTTAGCATTGAGAGTGATGCCTCTTCAAATCAAGATAATATTGAGGGCAATATTCCCAACAGATCTACTTGCCGATTTGCCAACTTTTTTATGGTGCCCGAAGGCAACCGTTCAGGGATGAGACGCACCATAACTAAATCATCAACTCTCAAGTGAGACGCTCTCTTATGTACGTTTGCATGAGATT
This sequence comes from Dactylorhiza incarnata, assembly GCA_033032865.1. Lineage (NCBI taxonomy): Eukaryota > Viridiplantae > Streptophyta > Magnoliopsida > Asparagales > Orchidaceae > Dactylorhiza > Dactylorhiza incarnata. Next base: position 146,705 of record JAWHQI010000834.1, read on the forward strand.
GATAAGATGCGTATTGTGCAGTTAACACGTCCTTAGTGTGCTTATGTAAATCATGAACATGAGAGGCAAAGTCTTGTGCAAATTGACTTGACTTATATGATAGAGGTATCGGAATCAAGTCAAGTGGCACTGGTTCCTTATATCCGTGCACGATTACAGGCGGCGCAAAACTGGCAAAATGATTTGGCGGATTGTTATCAACGAGTTGGCATGCGAGATAGTGTTTAATTATCTTGTGAATGCGAATGTGTAAACATGCCAAACAAAGTGTTTTCTCAAGTAACATATTGGTTTTATTACCAACAAGGAAAGATTCACGAACAATCTCTCTATTCTCCATCAAACTTAGCGCGGTTTTCAAAACGATTTGCTTGTCATTAAAATTTGTCTCATAAATATTAGCTTTTCCAAAAATTGTCACATTATGATCATAAAACCATGGACGTACAAACAACATATGACAAGCGTCCATCAGAATCACACAACACTGCAGATTAGTTATAACAAGTTCGTGTCCAAAATTATAATCCGCTAATCGTGTCAAAGGTTCAGGAGGGAGGGTTGGTGAAATCGCATAAATCTAACCCGGGAGAAAATTTAAGTCATATTGATTTTCCTGTAACGGTGGCAACCTCAAAACAAGTTCCTCCGGGTTTGCACCATTTAGGTCACCCAAAAGTATCATTCCCTGGCTAGCTAACTCTTCCAATGTACTAGGTACGTCCTCCAAATTAGAATCATCAGTCAATTCTAAAACTGGATCAGAGGGGAGGTCTTCTTCCATATCACTAGGGTAACCAAAGTCCTCATCGTCGCAAAGATCTTCGGTAATAACGACATCGCCCTCAGCGGTAGGCTCAGTCAAGGGCACAAACTCAGTATTGTCAGAAGATTTAAAAACTATATCGTGAAGTTCGGGAGGAGACATTCCCGGCGCATTGTGTGTAAAAATTATGGGATGGCCCTCACTATCCGGAATACTCTCACAACGCGGACTCATGGCATCCCTAACAGTAACATCTATCGAGTCTGAAACATAGGGCATAAACTGCTTATTTTCCCTAAAGGTGGAAGTAGGCACACTTTGGATAGTCCTACATTTGTGGGGAAAGGATTTAGCCTTAGGCATATGGTCACTCCTATAAGCAGATACGGGTCTAGTGTCGTAATTATACTCGCTCACGGTTGTGGTGCTATACCCACACACGGGCTTCGAGTTGTACGCACTCGCGGACTTTGTGCTAGTAGTGCAGAGGTAGTCTGGGTCATATTGAGAAGTGAGAAGCCTATGCATATGCGGCCAGGCATATTGATAATTACCCACACGACGCTCTTCATTTAGCCAAAACACCCGGGCTTGACCATATAACCTCTCCCGAGCTATGACAAGCTTGTGGTGGTCATCCCAATCGTGACAATCAAAATAATATTCCATTCCCTTACGCCAATCTTGAAAAATTTGTGGATTCCCATAACCATCATAAGTGGGTGCCTGTTTTCTCGTGTGAGGAAAAGTGCATGGACGGTTGGTTTTCCTATGGCATGTAGGCGAAGTTGGAGTGTGATTAGCCCTAACTTTAGCATACAAATAATCTAATCAGGAAACATAAATGTCTTGAGCCATATTCAGAGTGAGTAGGTGTGTACTCGGGAACAGAACTAGTGGACATGCAAAGATAGAAAAATTTTGAATCTAAACTAGACAGATTTATAAAAGATGATTTTATAAGGAGAAAAAAATTTGAAATTCCAGAAAAAATTTGAATTTTCAGAAATATTTGAATTTCCAGAAATATTTGAATTTCAAAAATTTGAATTTTAAATTTTAAAAATTTGAATTTGAAATTAAAAAATTTGAATTTTGATTTTTGAATTTGAATTTCAAAAATTTGAATTTTGAATTTAAAAATTTTGAATTTGACTTTCCAGAATTAATTTTTTTTTATTTTCCTGTAGAAAATAGTACGCAGATTTGCAAAAATTGTTGTTTTTAATTTTCGCTAAAAAATGAAAATTTTATGGTCGCTATTCGCAGACCAGAAATTTTAAACAGGCCAAATTTTATGAAATCTAATTTTATTCCCGCCTAATAACTAGGGTAATGAAAATATTTTTTTTGATTTTCTTACTGATAAAAATATGGAGAATTCCCATAATTTTTCTTTTTCGATTTTCGCAGAGAAATAAATTTTTTAGACCGCTATTCGCAGACCAGAAATTAAAAATTTAGAAATTTAGAAATTTTGAACACGAAATCGTGTGAAGATTGTGTGTGCCGGCGTTCTAAGAAAATTTTAGAAATGCGTCAATTAAGAAATTGACACGAACCTCCCTCTGATACCAAATTGATGCAGGTTACGCACTCCGACACGATCCCTACGAACAAACACGCGTTCCCTCTCAACGCTCCCAAATTTACGTTCGCACAAAAATACTCGCAACGTACACGCAACACAATAATTATCAATTAGATGCTAACGTACGGGTAGTCACGCCATTAGAGGTTGAATAGATGACTATATGCCAATATTCTTCCTGACTAAAAGGACCCACCCGGTCCGAACGAGCTTGAGTAGTACCAAAAGAGATCTACCAAAAATCACGATTCAAAAAAAGGTAAATCTCTCCCCACAAAAAGTTGAGGTTCGCCAATCCTCTTCGAAAATTAAAAGAAATAAGAAGATCGCACAAATCAATTCAAGAAAACCACGATTATCCAAGTGATTCAAAGATCACGCCAAAATTTACCACCACAAGAAATTAACAAGAGGGAAGATCTCACGAGTAGAAATTTCGTTACCCCGCTTGAGATGGGATTATCCTCAAGCATGCACTCGCCCAATTCATTATTCAACGGTTTCACCGGAGCCGCGTCGAATGGAGAGAAACTCGTTCGCCTTGGATGCTTCACGCCGGATTTGATTCCACGAAACCACGACCCTTTCTTCTTCTTTCTTCACCTTGGCCGAAACTTCCCAAGGGGAGGAAGACTAGGAGAGGGAGAAGGGAGGAGGCCGAAACTTGCCTAGGAGGGGGGAAGAGGAGGAGGGTGGCAGTCGGCCAAGATGGAGGAGAATAGGGAGAGGGGCGGCCAAGAAGGGGGAGGGCCGAATTTCTAAGAGGGAAAAGGAGAGAGGGGACGGCTAGGAGAAGAGAGGTTTTAAGAGGAAAAATTTAGTGTTTCAAATTTCATTCATTCAATAATTGATCAAACTCTAATACAAGATAGCCTTTTATAGGCTAGCCAACAAACATGGCTAAACGCAGTCTGAAATGAAAATAAAACAAGAGCATGGCTAAACGCTGTCCAAAGTTATAATAAAACATGGACATAAACAAAGTCCAAAATAAAAGACAAAGCTTGGTAAAATTTTAATTAATAATTATAATAAAAATAATTATAATTATTAATTAATAATCTTTTGCCGCGGACGAAGGTTGTAACCGTGATGGCGTTCATCATGACGGTGCGGCGATGGCATTCTTCAAAATGATTGTCGCGGCGATGGCGTACACCATGATTATTGTTGCGGCATCGTCCGTCAGAGTCTTCAAATGTAGTGTTGCGGCAGCGATCAAAGTAATTCGTCGAGTCAGCGTCGTCAAGGAACTGGTCCCGAACATATGGCGGGGCGTCGTCGCCATCATGATGAGTACCTGTAGGGGTTTATTCGGTTGGGTCATTACGCGGGGATGACCATGGCAGATGATGGGGAGAGGAATAATCTATTCTATCAAGGTCTGAGAGAAAATTTAAGGCAACAACTGATAGCCTTGAAGAATGTGGGATTCAATGAGCTAGACAAAGCTGCTCGAATATTGGAGAGTGATATGGAGCAAACCCAGCATCGTAAGAGCTTTGTGTCAAAGCAAGGAGAAGGTAAACCTTCTCAGTGTTAGTGGAAGTCTGAGGGAAGTCAATGGAAGAGAAAGCCCTATCCTTTTAGGATATATGAGAGAAGTGGTACAGCTTCTGGAGAGTTCAATTCCAAGGGAACCGTGATGTGCTATATGTGTGGCAAGGTGGGCCACATAGCTCGGATCTGTCCCAAGGGTGGGGCTGAGTTAGAGCACAGGCAAGAGTCAGTGTGTTCTGTCCCTAGTGTTGGGGAGAAAGGGAAAGCGGTGGAGTCCAGTGCTTCACATTTCCCTCCAGTTCAGCCTAGAGCATAAAACCTCTGGCAGTAGGAAGCGATTCGTCGACCCGACGTGGTGACAGGTCTGAAAATTTTAGACTTTCATTTGGTAGCTTAAAATAATTGCCACCTTTCGTATTTGTTGTATGCGTGTTAGGTTTTGTGCTAGTTTCTGGCTATCCCTCCAGAGTGTTGTTCGACACAGAAGCATCACACTCTTTTCTCGTGGAAAGCATTATCCAGAGAATCCGTGTTGAGACTATCGAGGCGGAGGTGGATCTTAGAATGCACTTGCCGAATGGGTCTTTCATGACCACCAGAAGGAAAGGACGCATTGTTTTGAGGATTTGCGAGTGTGACTTTGTGTTGGTAGCCACAATTCTGCCACTAGTGAAATTTGACAATATCCTTGGGATGGACTGGCTTGTAGAGCAATGAGCTAGTATTGACTGCCTATTGAAGGTGATGGCCCTAAGGAGTGAAGGTAGAGCGGAGGTCAAGTTCAAGGGCCTAGGCGGACTAGCTTGCTCCCTGATTTCCACTGTGCAAATAATGCAAGCGCTGAATCAAGGAGGTGAGGCATTTATATCTTTGTTGGAGACTCCATCCACAAAGTTGGCAATCAGAGAAGTGCCAGTGGTGCAAGAATTCGAGGATGTGTTTCCCAAGGAGCTTCCGGGAGCGCCTCCTCAACGTGAAATCAATTTCTCAATAGATTTAGTGTCAGGTGTAAGGACGGTGTCACATCCTCCATTTAGGATGGCACCAAAGGAACTGGCCGAGCTAAAGGTGTAGTTGCAAGAGTTGCTTGAGTTGGGGTACATTAGGCCCAACTCTTCGGCGTAGAGTGTGTCAGTGTTATTCGCAAAGAAAAGGGATGGTAGTATGCGGTTGTTCATAAACTACCGTGAGTTTAATAAGTTGACCATCAAAAATAAGTATCTGATTCCTCGAATCAATGATTTATTTGATCAGCTGGTGGGGTCAACGGTGTACTCCAAGTTGGATTTGAAGTCCAGTTACTCTTAGTTGAGTATTTGAAAAGTGGATATTCCCAAGACAGCTTTTGGGACGAGATATGGTCATTTTAAGTTCTCGGTGATGTCATTCGGTTTGACGAACGCGTTATCAGTGTTCATTTATTTAATGAACAGAGTGTTTCGGCAATACCAAGATTCATTCATTGTGGTGTTCATCGATGATATCTTAGTGTATTTGAAGTCGAAGGCGGAACATGAGTCTCATTTAAGATTGGTGTGCAGATTCTGAGGGAGAACCAGCTTTATGCTAAGTGCTCAAAGTGCGAGTTCTGGATTGGGAACGTGGAATTCTTAGGTCACATGATCAGTGGAGATGGGGTGGCAGTGGATCCAGCGAAGATTGAAGACAATAGAGACTGACCTGTATTGAGAACTGTGGCAGAAGTCTGGAGTTTCCTTCGACTAGCCGGTTATTACAGATGGTTCGTTGAGAACATTTTTTGGATGGCTTTGCCCCTCACCTCTCTTAACCGAAAGGACCAGAAGTTTGTGTGGATGCCAGCGTGTGCCCTTGCATTTGAGACCTTGAAGGAAAGGTTGATGCCCGCTCCAATCCTAAGTCTTCCTAGTGGGATTGAAGGGTTTCCGATTTTCAGCTACGCGTCAAGTTGTGGTTTGGGTTGCATGCTGGTGCAACATCGCAGCATGATAGCTTATGGGTCGATGCAGCTAAAGCCTCACGAGAGAAATTACCCTGTCCACGACTTGGAGTTAGCTACGGTGATTTTTGCGTTGAAATTATGGCGGCACTCGTGTATGGTGCGAAGGTGGAAATCTTCACGGACCACAAAAGCCTAAAGTATCTCCTGAACCAGAAGGATCTTAATATGAGGCAGTGTAGGTGGGTTGAGTTCCATGGGGACTATGATGTACTGATTCCGCCAGGCAAGGCCAATGTGGTGGCTGACGCCTTGAGTAGAAAGTATTCCGGGCAAGGTAATTGGATTGAAGCGCATGACGAGCGTGTGGTGCGAGAGATTGAGTCTCTTGACATTGTGTGTGTGGCTAGGGTTGAGTCTAGTATAGCTCGGTTGAACTGGATCGAGATGCATTGTGATTTAGTGGATCAAATCTTGAAAGGCGACCAGTGCAGATGAAGAGTGTCAGTGATTGGTGTTGGAAGCTCAGCAGAGCGAATGCAGTGCTTTGGAGATAGTCGGTGGACTTTTGAAGAAAAATGGAAGGTGTGTGACCCGCATTTTGGCAAGTTCCGTGAGGAGTTGATATTTGAGGCTCACTTTACGAAGTACTCCATTCATCCAAGAAGTACAAAGATGTACTTGGATTTAAATTTCCAGGATGAAATTCTTTTAAGGGGGGGGGGGGGGGGGGTGGAGTTGTAACACTCCAGTTTTCACAATATTATGGAAATAGGTGGCCTATTGCTAACGCCGAGTAGTAGGTACTACCACTGGCGGTAGCTGTCACGATGAGAAGTCGAGACGGCTTCATCGAGAGGTTTTGTCGAGAGGATAGCGCAGCGTTGTAGAGATACCTCTAACAGTTGGTTCATCTTATGTTATAGTAGAGTCAAGAAGGGTTCGTCGAGACGATAGCATCAAAATGGTTCGTTAAGATGTTAGCGAGGCGCGGTAGCACTACCACCGTGCGGTAACTTACGGGAGCAGATCCATAAACAACATTTTATGGGAGTCTGATCTTCTTAGTTCTTGATCTAAGGGCTTAGATAGGTTCGTACGGAAGTACTAATTAGGGCAGAGGAGCTATCTTCTCCTTTTGTTAAGTCCTTTGTGCTTTTGGGAGCTAAGGTGAGAGGGAGAGCTTGGAGGAAGAAGAAGGGCAAGATCCACCATTGTTGGAGCTTCAGAGCTCCGTTAGTCGATCTGAAACCAGATCCACGGAGAGGACTTGAAGGCGCTTATTTCTATCCGTGCCTTTCAACCGAACCATGGTGAAGAAGAGAGCTCTTAGGGTAACAATATTTCTCCTCCCAGTTTTAGGATGCGTGCATGGCATCTCTTATTTTGCCATCTCTTTTTCTGAAATTTGTGGCACCAGATCTCTCAAATGAGAGCGGTTTGGGTCACCTTGGTTTAAGAAGAACCATCGGGTTGATTGAGTCAGTCACCGACACTATTTTGCATTAGATAGTCATTCTGTTAGTGGATTAGGCATTGTGGGTGAAGCTGATTTCGCGACAGGTTGTCCGATTCGGTGATGTGGCTTAACGTGCACTTTAGGGATTTTTGCTAAAAATTCGATTGCGGCGAAAAAGTCATTGTGATGCCCTTTATGCTTCGTGTGAGAACAAACGTTGGTTCAAAAAGGGAAATATTGTGCGTGGTTAATGGCTTGTGACGCCGCTTGTATGTGAAGGCGTGTCTTTGTCTTTGTGGTCAGTTGGCTAGCCCGTGAATGCTGGGATTCATGTGTGGAGAATGTCCCGACAAGACAAGTCCACTTTTGTGATAACTAACAAGAACGTTTGTGCTGATGGACAAGCCCGATGGCAATGTGGTCCATGTGCGGGTGGGGTCTCGGCCGGAGTACTTAGCATCGGTTGTTTGGTTTGGTGATTATGGTGAGAACAAGTAAATTGATCCGCCCGATGGCATTGTGGTCCATGTGCGGGTGAGGTCTCAGTGGAGTTCATGGCCTTGGGCTTGCACGCCCCTGGGGAATTGATGAGTACCTTTCATTTGTTGTGAAATGATGATGTGTTATGTTATGTTAGAAGCATACATGCCATAGGGTGCCTAGTGTGAAACCCAGGTTTGCATACATGCTGCATTGTTAGGCCCCTTACTTTAATTGCTCAACATAGAAATGTGGATGATGCTTGTGACACTCATACCTGCTGTTTTTTATGTTAGTATTATTTATTACATTTGCATAGGAAGTGTTGAATTGCAGGGTGATGTAGTTCCTCAGGGTCCGCTAGGATGGCCGGGAGGAGGGTGTTGTTACACCATTGTTGGTCAGCTATAGCTGACCCTCTTTATACCGCTCTTTGTGAATTGGATGCAGGGCAAGGATTGCAGGCTGGACCCAATTCACCGACCAAAAAGGCCTAAGACTCATGAAGTGCACCCCCTCCTGTTTTCATGTTTTATTATGTTGTCTTTACTTTATTCTGGTTTTCATGCCGAGGTAGCATAGGGATGCTATTATCTTTTGGTTATTTTATGTGCTATGGTTGATGACTTGAGCATTGGTTTTGTAAGGCCTTAAGGCCAGGATACTCCTATCTAGATGTGGATAACTTTTGTGTCTTTTTTAATATTTCCACTGTGTTTGTTATGAGTTTTGATTTGGGTAGATTCTATATCATTTATAATTTTAAAGTTGTGGCGATTATATGATGTGGGGTCCCGGCCGGACCTATATTATATAGTCATTGTAAGGGAGGTGTTACATTATGTATCTAAAATTCTTCCTCGAAGGGTCCCATCCTCATCAATATGAATATTATCTTTCAGCTCTGTTAATTCAACATCATAAATTTTGCATCTTTTCGAGATTAGCTTTGTGAGTCATGCAGTTTGGAATAGATTCAATATTCACCTGAAATTCTCTGTCGCCGTATTAATAGAGTCAATATCAACATTAAATCTCGCGTTTACTTTAGGAGGAGCCATTAAATCTTAGGGCAATTCCTACTAAGAGAAGACAAGAAAGAGAGAGAGAGAGAGAGAGAGGAATGTGAGAGCAAGAACACAAGAGAGCCAAAGAGCCAGAAAGCACGAGAGCAAGAGTGTGTGAGAGAGAGAGAGAATTTGAAAGCGTAGTATAATCTAATGTCTAAGTTGCTTAAAAGAAGACGATTTGTCACATCATAGGGTTGTATTCAAAGCAACATCGAAAAGAAGTAAATTCACCACGCCAAAAAATGTCGAAGTATCTTCTAGAAGCAAAACTGCGCACACTTGACATGTCAATGTTGCGTCGATTTGTAATTGACATGACTTTGAACTTGTGCAGTAATTATTAAATTGATGCATGGGTTGATATGTACTCGACGTTGTGTCGAATGTTATTCGAATTATCTATTCCAGGTAACTCTCGAAGCTGGCGTCGAGTAGAACTCAACGTTGTGTCGAATTCTATTCGACGCAACCCTTAATCTACAGTTGCATTTCTTCAAGAAATTTATGCAGTTTTTCTCAGCAATAGTGTTTTTTGAAACTTGCATTTATAGGATTATATGTATGAATTAGAATGCAACATTAAAAGTTTCTGAGAGAAAGGTTCACTCCCTTTGATTATTTTAAGTTCCATTTTGAGAAGTTAGTTTTCCCTTTCCGTGCATTATCTCTGAGGAAGGGACTCTAAGCTTTCCTGCACCTGTAGTTCAAACATTAGAGGGTACCCAGGTTACCTTGGGCCCTTTGCTTTTACCATTGTAAGGTGATATAAAGGAATATGTTGGTCTTTCATTATATCCTTTTGGATGGCAGAAGATAAGTTTATCTTATCAATATTTATTATCTTGATACTGGTAGTTGGAATAAAATGTGTCTTGATATATTAAATCTGTAGAATGTCTAATGATTCTACTTTTGGTTTTACCTTTTTGATCTTGTTTCATTATTGTGTATGAGTTGTAATTGCCTATGGTTTTCTTCCCATTATTAGAGTTCAATTTACTAAATATAGTGATTCTATCAGGATGATTATTTTGTTCTTTATATGCAGACTTGTCTTCATTTACTCGATAATCACTAGGTCTAACAAAAAATTACTGGATTTTCATGGCAGGTTTGCTGGAACTTCTTGTGCTAGTGGAAGTTTCTACTCCTAGACCAAAATATTTAGGTCTCTTAGAGATTTTGTGTAATATCCTTGAGCTTTTGACTCATCCCATTGAGTGGGTCTTCAAAGGCTTTTGCCTTTGTAAGCTCTTATTTTAGAATTGTATTTTCAGTTGTTAAATCACTTATTGCTACTTCCTTTTTATATATTTGATTTCTTAAGTCAAAATCAATTGATTATAGATTTTCCTTCTTAAGTTCTTTTAGTTCCTCCGTAACATTTTATGTTTCTTTTTGAAGATTAATATAGTCTTGACAAAATTCTTTGAAGCAAATTTTAAAATCACCAGAAGAGAAATCAAATTCTTCAAATAAAAATACCTGATCTTCTTTAGTTGACACTACTAAAGCCATCAGACAAGATTCTTTAGCGATACCTTCTTCATCACTGTCAGATGAAGAGGAGCTTGACTCTGATTCTGTTTCATTCCAGGTTTCAGCTATAAAACCTTTTCCCTTTTTCTTAACCTTCTTTCCGAAGGACTTCTTCTTATGCTCCTTCTTGTTGCTACTTTTGTCCTTTTGTTCTTCAGGACATTCAGGGACAATGTGCCCTAGCTTTCTGCATGCAAAGTAGATAATCTTCTACTTTGGAGTCTTCTTAGATATGGGTTTGCTTGAGCTCCTATCCTACCTAATGGATTCTTCAGATTTGACCCATCTAATGAATCTTCTAGCTAAGAGATTGAACATCTCTTCTTAAAATGCGGAAGGCTCTCCTTCAGCTTCCTTCAGAGCAATGGTCCTTTCATTAGGGGCTGAGACTTTCTCCTTGGCTTCTGTCTCAGCCCTGCTCTTTAGTATTAGCTCATAGGACTAGAGCTTTCCTAACAGAGTATCATTGGAGATTTCTCTATGACATATGGACTCTCTAATAGCCTAGATCCTTGAATCCCATATGCTTGGGAATTACATAATGAGCTTATAATTGATCTCTATTAGTGAAATCTCCTTATCAAGTCCTTTCAGCTCATTTATAATGGTGTTCAATCTCTCAAACATCTCAGCAACATTCTCTTCGGTCTTCTTTTTAAAGTTCTCATATTAGGATATGAGAAGGGACTTTCTGTCCTTTCTTTCATCTAAGCTTCCCTCAACCAATCTGGAAAGGGATTCCCAGATTTCTTTTTCTGAGTTCTAGTGAGCCACCTTCGGGAAAATGTCATCTGACATAATAAAGACCAGAATGTTCATATCCTTGGCATCACATGCCTTCTGCTTCTTTTCATTATCAGTCCTTTCAGCTCTAGGCACAATTTCTTATGTCACAGATCCACTGGCATCTTTTCTGTATGGTGCTGGAGGACCTGAGGTAATGGCATTAAAAATGTCTTCAGCAATAGAGTTCATATATAATTTTATTCTGGCCTTCCAGAGTGAGAACTTTTTTAGGTTACACACTGGTGGTCTAGTGGATGCATAGTACTTAGAACTCATTTTTCTGGAAATAATTTTAGAATATATAATTTAAGTGAGGGGATCTTGTGATCAAGGTGTTAAACTGATACCAATTGAAAGTGCACAGTGAAGCCTTTGAGTATTCTCTAGAAGGGGGTTGATAACAGTATAAAAACTTTTCTATAATTATTATGCACTCACAAGAAAAATACTTCTAATTACTTTGCTTTCAACTTTCCAACACAGAATAAAATAATCACAGAGTGCAAAAATAAAATTAGTGGACATCATAGAAAATCACATCACAAAAAATAAGAGTTATAGTGGTTCCCCAAAACATAGGGGTACATCCACTCTTCTACCACCTTGGTAGGAATACACTATCCAGTGCTTGAGTCTTTTGACAAGGAGACTCTTAGAACCAACTACCGAGTCTTTTGACAATGAGACTCTTAGAACCACCATGTCTTTTGGTGAGGATACTCTTAGAACCACACTAGATCTTTTGGTAAGGAGATCTTGAACCAACTGAATCCTTTGTAGAGGGATTCTTCGGACTCTTTACATAGATTACAATGGAAACCGAAATAGTATAAGGAAGAAGAAGAAGTGAAGAATGTTCTTCTAAATGGATCCTCCCTCTGCAATCAATGAGAATTCAGGCACTTAATGTTCTTGTGGCTTCTGGTTGTGAGAGCATATGACGAAGAAGAAGGAGCCTTTCTTTTGATAATTTCTGTATAGAGAATTGCTATTCTGACTTTCTGAGAGAGAGAGAGAGCGAGAGAGAGCTTCAGAAAAGAAGAAGATGATCACTAATATGATTTTTGTTTTCTGGATCTCTTTGAATACCCATATTCCTCTATCGAATAGAATTCAAATTCATTTCCTTTTTTACTGTATCCCTAATAGGAAAGTCCATGGGATAATATCATTCTCTTTCAATTTTGATGACCCGTCAAATCCTTTTAGAATAACTTCCAAAAATATCTTTATTGTCTCTCTGTAGTCCTTCTTTTCATTCTTGGATAAAATCGACCCGTTAGAGATCCAAATTATTCCATGTATAACCTCTAAATCATCTTTAGAAAAGAATAAAGGCAAAATTTTAATTATGTCTGTTTTCGATGTACCATTAAATATATTTGCCTTCTTATAGACGCACCTCTGAGTTCTACTGGAAGCTGCATTGAAATCCTCCTCAGCACGTGGTCTAGAAAACACTCTTAAACTTTCGAGAGTTCTGAAAGGAGTAGAAGAAGAAGAAGTAAGTTCTAGTATGAAGAGGTTCTGAATTGGTGTGGGATAGTTGGGTTACTCATCGGATCCCTATACAAATATAAAATGTCAATCTCTGGTAGACTGATGGAAGACAATGTTGGAAAAGTGCTTATTTGTAAACCAGGATAACACGACAGAATCTCCAAGGAAATGTTTGAACTGATGACAAGGATTATTTTGAAGAAAAGGACTGCATTAGGGTAATGCTATTTGGAAAAGTGAAGAATGCTCTGAGAAGGTCAAACTTTTGGATAATTCTTTCCCTATTCCTATGCTACTCGACAAAGAAATTCAATTTAAATCAATCCTTGGGAGCATCAATCCATTTCAACAAGAAATTTGACCTGAAGGCTCTGGATAAGTAGGGTCAGGTCTGTCCAAAGGCTGGAAAAAAATTGAAGGCTAGCGGCTGCAATGTGAACAAGGGAACCTAGGAAGAAGTGGAATCATCTATGGAAAGAGAAGAAGCTAGGGGAGTAAGTAAATTAGAAATCCCCAATGGAACTATGGGGGATATCATTCAAGATCAAGATCAAGGAAGTGATCTAGTCGAGGGGGGGTCATATTGACCTCTTAGCCCAAGAAATATTCAGAAATTAAGAAGGAATGGCTTCTGTTGAGGGGCAGCATTCCACTGAACTGGCTGCCCTAGAGGCTAAGAAAGACACCAATGTAGGTTTGTCTATTCAAGTGGACCTGAATCTCTCTTTAGTAGTAGAAACAATCACCGAGAGGATTGCGAAAGAAATTACCAAAGAGAATTCCTGCATAGAACTGGTTATGTACTCAGGAGTACAAGAAGAAGAAAGCGTAAACAGACCTGCCCAAACAAAAAATCTTGCTAAGACATTAATAGAAGATAACAGTGCAGTTAAAGAGACAGCAGAAAACCATCAGTCAATCATTCCAAACTCATATGCTCTATTATTCCATCAAGCTCTATTATAGACCAGATAAAAATTCTGCTAGATGATCAATGAAGGAACCTTGAAAACCATGTGTCAAATACCATCAAGGAAGTAAGGGTTGATCTGATGAAAGAAATCAACCTTTTGAAAGAGGACATGGATCATGTTAACTCGCAAATCAGTAGGTGGTTTGTGAAGGCAGCTAGTGTGGTGGACAATAATGTTAAAGTGATGAAATCACTTAATGAAAAGCTAGACAGCTCCACTCAGGGTACTTCTAACATTGAGCAATATCTGAGCAAAAAATGATGAAGTACTGGAATGTGGAATCCAACACTTGCAATAATATGTCCTCAACCACCAAACTGAAGTATTGCGGAACTAGGAAAGCATTAAGAATGACATTCTGCAAGATCAAGAGCCCATAAATCAAAATATGAAAGGAAGAATAGAAGCTTCCAAAGATGAAATCCAACAAAGTGTATTTGAAGAAGCCAACAAGGGGGGGGGGGGGGGGGGAGAATATGGGGGCACAACAAGATGGATGGATAATAAATGAAATTCATATAGTCTTATGTCATCCACCTTATGTGCCATTTGAAGAATAAGATCAGCAACATGATTTCCCTACAGTACCACATTATCAACTCAACCCAAGTCAACAATAACTTGAAGGCCTCTACAATGCCTCCATATTCCTATGACATTGAGTATGCTACCATAATTCACTCTGGCATAGGAAAGGGGATTGTTATCGATGTAGATGATGCACTGAACGGAAAAAGAAGTATAGAAAAGACAGGGAGAAAGACTCCAATTTTGAACAATGGATCCCTCAATCAAGAAGCATCATTCGGTCCACATGGGAAGTTTACAATAATGGAGGTCTAAATAGGGGATGATTTTATAATTTCGTGGAGTGGAAAAAATATGAAGACTCAGAAACATAGAGAAGGATTGAGTTCAAGAACAAGAAGCCTCCTCTAGCTCCTCAAAGATACATTCCCAAACCAGTCAACTACTTTGAGAGACAATGACAGAAAAAGGAAGAAGCTGAAGTCAATGCTATTAAAAGGGCAAGAGGGTTAGGGGGTGTAATCATTAGGGAGAGGGAATGATGTAGGCTAGTCATAGTCAAGAATATTGTTAATCTATTCATATATAAAATTTGAAGGATGCCCTTATATCTGTGTGAATATTATTTTTAATGTCAATGTGACTTCATCTATATTTGATGTTCTGACTTCTTCAAATAAGGAGAGATTGTTGGGAACATTGCCCACAATTTTTCCTGATTTAAATAAGACCTCACAATATAGATGAGCACATCTGTATTTGATGTATGTGCTTTCTTGTCAAAATTATTTCAGGTACTTCATAGTGCAAGTCTAATATTGGGCTAGACTTAGTGTCATCAAACATAGTTTTGCCAATGCACTCTCTCATTGTGCAAAACACCATGTTGACCTATGATATAGACTATATTAGACTTGACAATAACTTTCAACCATCAAGTATAAAGGTCTATCAAGGAAGTTGAAGCAAAGGATTTGAGTGGAGAAGATGAGAATTTGCCAAAGGAAAATATCGTCTTGGTAAGCTTCAATATCGTCGAGTGAAAGTCTCGATATCATCTTAAAGACTCTAAGCACCAAGACGATATCATCTTATAAACTCACATCATTGCTCTTATCATCTTGGCTAAGAAGAAGTGGTAAAATATACAAATATCATCTTGGTAACAATTTTTCCAACACGATATCATCTTTACAAGGTTCATATACATTCATATTGTCTGAAAAGTACACTACATATAGCTTGAACGGTTTATATGAAAAATGAAATTGACTAAGTCAATTATCATCTTGGTCACTCGAAATGTCGTCGAGGAACCAATATAATATTGGTGAGGACGCAGTAGTTGTTTCTCTGAGCAGAGTATGTTCTTCTGTAGGTCCTTCTTCAATGTTTTGTGTTGAGGAGAAGAAGATCCTTGACTGAGAGAGAGCAGTTCCTATTTTTCTTCTATGTATTAGGGTTCCTTGAGGAAGAAGAAGAAGAGGAATAATGAAAAAAGTTCAGCCAATTGTAATGAATCCTCTATATTTCTCTTTCTTCTTCTCCTTTTTATTGTCACTCTTTAATTTTGAATTGATTTCGTTTTCTGGTAAGTCCTGAAAAGATATTTTGCTTTGGACAATTTCTCTTTCTTTCCTTCTTTAATTCTCGACCAGTCCACCAACTGTAAGCTTGTTTTCAAGAAAGCTTTTCTGCCTCTTTTTATTCTTCTTTCTATTTGAGGTAATTAATGAGCCATTGGAGAACGGTTTTTAGACTTGTGGGCCATGAGAGAGGGTCCAAAATGACAGCTAAAAAGGTTTCCTTTTTAGACTGTATTAAAAGTAGCATCGAGTTCTCTTCCTCACTTATCAATGCACCTTTGATTCCTTGTAAGAGCAGCTTTGAATTCATTCTTGCTCTGATTGAAGTCTTCTTGTCGATGTTGCGTCGAAATCACATCGACGTAACCGTCGAGTTGAGGGCTTGACTCTGAGCTTCATTGTCTGCGTCGAAATGAAGTCGACGTTGCATCGACTTTTGATAACTTCGACAAATACTTCCTTCTTCGCTGAGTAGTAGTAGAAGCTGCGTTGACTTCACAAGGTACTTTGACAGGTCTATGGTCTCTAGCTCGATACTATTCGACATAGCGTCGACTTGATCTACTCTGACAGAAGGAGTGTGTTTCTTGGACTTCCAGTCAGAGTTGCGTCGACAATAACTCGATGTTGCGTCGATCTCTATTCGACGCAAATGTTAACTCTGCCCAAATTGTGCTTCTCTTGATATGGTCTTAACACCCTAGGTTGAGTGTGACATCCTAAGACATCTAATGAAGAAATTACCCTCACTATACAATGGGTAATTCAACCAAAGATATAAAATCACTTTTTAGATAATTTGTTAAGTTAAATCAAAGGAGTTTTTTCCCAACAATCTCCCCCTATTTATCTTAATAATTTTTACAGATTAAATAAAGTGATTTACACATTCCTTTTTATATAAACAAAAAAACATTCAAGACAGCATAGACATATGAAAATGACAGACTGAAATCACAAGTCATTTCATTCAATTGTCAAGAAATATGTAAATCACCACAGCTGTTTATCAGGAAGTGTAGGACTTTATAGAGTACCTTAACCTCATTGCTCCTTCTCAGGAGTTCTTCTTTTCCTTGAGAATATTTTTGTAGTAACCTTCCTTGGAGCAATCTTTAGAGGCTCACCATCTCCATGGGACATTTCTGCTTCTTCAGTAATGTTGTCATTGAGGAGCCCCCCCTGAATTTGTGCATTCAACACAACCATATCAAAAGCTTCCTTGGCAATCTTTGCCACTTCATCTAGTAATCCTTCTGCATGATGCTCCCCCTGGACTACTATTGTATTTACATCTTTCATCTCTGTATCTAGATTCCTTTGAACTTCTGGAGAAGGCTCCCCCTGGGCCACCGCTCCACCTTGGTGTTGAGGTGTACTAGGGAGCTCCCCCTCATCTGTCAAATATTGTTGTACATCTTCCATTTCTTTGTTAATCAGCTCCCCCTGAGTAGATGGGAGCTCCCCCTGATCTGCTTCTACTCTTTCGTCCTCATTCTGCTTTTCTAGTGCAGGCTCCCCTGGACCTGTGCTTCTTGAAAAGTAGTAACCTTGTCAGGAACCGGAGAGATATTAGTATGGCCACCCACCTCTAGGACAGGCCTTTCTTACTCCATAATGTTCTCCCCCTTCTTAACCTTGCTGGTCAGAGAGGTTAAGAATTCTTTTGTGACCATGGAGGAAGATACAAAGTCCTTGAGGCTTTGGAAGGATCTTATAGAATCTAATAACACAACCTCCATTTGGGAATACTTCCTATCAAATTTTCTTACTTGAGATGCCATTAAGTCTATAAAGGTAGAGGATGCAAGACCAACTGCCTTAGAGATGACCTGCTCATGGTCAACTGGAGAGATATAAGAGGTAGATGGAGGAGGTGATAGATTGAAGGCTTCTTGGATAGGGGAGAGAGCCTGGTAGGTTTCAGTTGACATATGAATTGATGGTGCTGGAGGTAAAGCAAAATGAGAATCAGAGGAAAACGATGATGACGGCTGATGGGGAATTTGAGGAGATGGCTCTGTGGCTGAAAAAGATTGTTGTTGTTGTTGTTGTTGCTGTTGTTGTTGTTGAGCTGGAATATATTCATGATGGAGATCTGGAGTAGTGTCCAGTGGAGATGGAGAGGGAGGAGGAGGAATATTATCCCTTGGGGGATCTGGTATTTGCCTCTCTGAGTCTTGAGGAGGAGGAGAGGGAGGAGGTGAGGCTAGAGCTTGACCAGGCTTTAAGATTTTCCTGGTCCACTTGGAGAATATTCCTATGCTTATTCTCTTTCCAGGAGGAATATGCACTCCTTTTGACTTACACACTGCTGGGAAGTGGCGGAGCAACACCTGACTCATTATCCTCATATTGGCATTTTCTTTGGGGGAATATTTGTGCCCAATCATTCTTAGGAGGCATTTCCCCCAATTTATTCTTTTCTTTAGAACTAGAGCTCCCATAATTTGAAGATGTTGCTTTGGAACAACATCATGTGCTGAGATCTTACAAAGAAGCACTTTCTCTACTATGTCAGCAAGAAACCTGTATTCTTCTCCAAGATCTACCTTTTTCATATTTTTGGGCTTATCTTTCTTGAACTGCATAAGCTCCAGGGTCCTCTGGGTCTCATCCCATGTTAATTCATCTGACTCATTTCCAGGTAGAAGATCATATGTTTGATTCAGTAGCTCCTCTGTTATCAGTATATCTGTGTTAGATACCTTTCCCTTAAGGGATCCATCCTCTTCTATTTGAACACTATCTTTAAACTCTGTCAGTTCAATATCCAAGATCTTGCATCTTGTGGATATCAGCTTGGTTAAGCCAAGAATGGCCTTGAAGCTTTCGGCAGCAGCATTGAACGAATCAATATCAATGTCAAATCCAAAATTTACCTTGGGTGGAGCCATTTGATCGATGGTACCTGCAAACATAAAGAGAAAACCATAGAGAGGGAGAGAGAGAGACACGAGAGAGCTGGAGAACAAGAGAGCAAGAAAGCAAGGAGAGGAGAATTCGAAAGCGCAATGATCTCGACGCTGAAGTTGCTTAAAAGAAGATAATTCGTCGCAACTTAGGGTTTATGTCGACGCACCGTCGATAAGGATTAGTATTTGGCGCACAAAAATAAGTCGTGAAATCTTCTAGAAGCAATTCTGAGCACGCAGTAATATCGACATTGCGTCAAATAATATTCTACGTAATCTGGAGATTGTTCAACAATTCTTAAGTCGACGTAGTCCTGTCGACGTTTCGTCGATTTTCAATCGACGCAACTTTGACTTTGTCCAGCCACCAATAAGATGACGCATGCGTTGATAAGAACCCGACATTGCGTCAAGATCTATTCGAAATATCCACTCAGAGTGCCTCTTGACGCTGACGTCGTGTAGAAATCGATGGTACGCCGACTTCTATTCGACGCACCTCTGAATGAATAGATCTATTTCTTTAGAAAATTCTTGCTGTTATTCCCAACAATTATATTTGTTGAAAATAGATTATAATATCAATTTTATAAACTTTAAGGAAAATTCAAGGCAGAAATCACTCCCTTGGACATGGTTTGTTCCTTATTAATGACCTACAACTTTCTTCCCACTCCATTTTCTCCTGAGTAGGAACCTACCTTACCTTGCACAAGGAATTCAAACATTAGAAGGAACCCAGGTTACATTAGGCCCTTTACTTTTACCATTGTAGGGTTTAATGAAATAATAGAAGAGTCTTTCATGATACCCTTTTGGATGATAAGGAATGGGTTTCCCAAACCTATGGTTGTTATTCTGATACTTAAAATGTGTATAGAATGTATCTAAATGAAGAAGATCAGTAGAATGTTTTATTACCCTAGGTTATGATTTAACCTTTTGGTTGAGGTTATTTAATTTCTCTACTTTATTCTTGCCTAAGGGTTTTTCTTTCTTGTTCACATTTACTTTGTTAGGTTCATCTACCCTATCTGGATAACTACTATCCTTACCCTTAGATGGTGTATTTTTCTCTGTTGATTGGTACTCACTAGGTCTAACAAATGATACTGGATTTTTCCAGGCGGGTTTCCTAGGTGCTTCTGTTCTAGTGGAGGGCCCTGCTCCTAATCCTAGGTGATTAAATCTCATAGAGAGATTTTCTGTGATGTCCTTGAGCTTATGACTCCTCCCATTGAGTGAGTCCTCTAAGGCCTTTGCCTTTGCTAGCTCATCTTTTAGTTTTATGTTCTATTTCCTAATTTCAATTAATTCTAATTATTTATTATTAATTTCATTTGTCAAGTCTTGATTTTTTAGGTATATTTCATCTTTCTTAAGGTTTTCTAATTCATTCCTAGCTGTGTCTAATTCATTTTCTACCTTAAGATGATCAATACAGAAATCTTTAAAACATGTTTTAAAATCTTCTGAGCTAAAATCAAAATCATCAAATACGGATACTTGCTCATCTTCATTATGTGATGACATCCCTAGTGCCATAATGCAGGCTACTGTTGCTTCTGCTTCATCATCACTTTCAGATGATGAGGAGCTTAACTCTGCTTCTGAGTCACTCCATATTTTAATAATAAAGACCTTGGCTTTCGTCTTGTCTTTCCCCTTGAAAGACTTCTTCTTCTTCTTCTTCTCGTCCTTTATGCTGCTTCTGTCCCTTTATTCTTGTGGGCACTCAGGGGCTATGTGCCCTGCTTTGTTGCAGGTGTAGCAAACAATCTCCTTCTTTGGAGTTTTATCACACCTGGGCCTTGAGTCTCTTTCTCTTCTCCTTGAGTCTTCTGTCTTGACCCATTTCTTGAATCTCCTTGCTAGAAGATTAAACATCTCATCCTCAGGAGTAAAGGGCTCTCCTTCAGTAGCTTTCAGGGCAAGGCTCCTTTGGATAGGAGTTGAAGTAGTCTCCCTTTCTTCAGACTCATCCCTATTCTTTAGGAGCATCTCATATGACTTAAGCTTTCCTAGCAAAGCTTCAATAGAGATTTCTCTGTGACACATGGACTCTCTGATTGCCAAGATCCTTAAATCCCATGAGCAAGGGAAGCACGTGAGGATTTTATCATTAATTTCAGTCAAAGATATCTTCATGTCCAAGCCTCTGAGCTCATTAATGATAATGTTGAATCTGTCATACATATCAGCCACAGATTTATCAGCCTTCTTCTAAAAATTCTCATACTGGGATATGAGAAGGGACTTTCTGTCCTTTCTTTCATCAGAGCTTCCTTCCACCATTTTGGTGAGAGAATCCCAAATTTGCTTTGTTGATTGGCATTCAACAACCTTCTGGAAAATGTCATCTGACATTGTTGAAACCAGAATGTTCATGGCCTTGACATCACATGCCTTGACCTTCTTCTCAGCCTCTGTCCACTCACTTCTTGGGACAGCCTCTGTTGTTGAGGATTCTCCTGTCTTTGGTTTGACTGGAGCTGGAGGACCTGTGAGAAGAACATTATAGATGTCTTCATCAATGGAATTCACATAAAGCCTTATTCTGGCCTTCTAGAGAGTGAACTTATTCAGGTTACACACTGGGGTCTTGTAGAAGCATAATCCTTAAAACTCATTTTCCTTATAAAATAGATTTGAAATAAAGAGATAAGTGTAGAAGATCTTTTTGATCAAGGTGTTAACCTTTTATTGATCAACCTCCCTCTGATACCAATTGAAAGTGCACTGTGTGCCTCTTAGATACTTAGGGGGGGGGGGGGTGAATAGAGATTTTAAAATATTTCTATCCTAGTTGTGCAAATAAAATAAAACACTAAGTGTTTATGCTTCAACAAATCCCACATAGAATAAAACTAAAGCTGTTTTAAATAAAACAAGAGACATCAGTTAAAGAAATAGTAAACTATATGGGAAAACACAGAAAATAGGCAACCAGAAGACACAAAGATTTTATAGAGGTTCCCCAAAATGTGGGTTGTCCTCTCTTCTACCACCTGGTAGGAACGCACCACCTATGCCTGAGTCTTTTGATAAGGAGACTCTCAAAACCACTGATCTTTTGATAAGGAGATCATGAACTTACCAGATCTTTTGATAAGGAGATCTTGAACCACCAGATCTTTTGATAAGGAGATCTTGAACCAGTGATTCCTTTGGAAGAGGGATTCTCAAAACTCTTTATAGGGGTTGTGAGGAATGAAGAGTTAGAAGGATAAGAAAGAATCAGAAATCTATTTTTCAGAATTCTGTAACAACAGTCCTTGAGGTGCTGTTCTTTGAGTGCTCTTCAGGATCTATATCAGATTAACCCTAGATTATGATAGTGATGATTGCTAGGGTTTTTTGTAAGCTCTTGATCCTTCTTCTCTCTGCTCATATAATGGTGCTGCTGCTATATAATATTGGTGAGGAAGCAGCAGTTATTTCTCTGAGCAGAGTATGTTCTTCTATAGATCCTTCTTCAATGTTTTGTGTTTAGGAGAAGAAGATCCTTGACTGAGAGAGAGCAGTTCTTGTTTTGCTTCTGTGTATAGGGTTCCTTGAGGAGGAGGAAGAAGAGGAAACCCTAATGCCAAAAGTTCAGCCAATTGTAATGAATGCTCTATATTTCTCTTTCTGCTTCTCCTTTTTATTGTCACTCATAATTTTGAATTGATTTCCTTTTCCGGTAAGTCCTAAAAAGGTATTTTGCCCTGGACAATTTCTCTTTCTTTCCATCTTTAATTCTCGACCCGTCCACCAACTGTAAGCTTGTTTCTAAGAAAGGTTTTCTGCCTCTTTTAATTCTTCTTTCTATTTGAGGTAATTAATGAGCCATTGGAGAATGGTCTTCACACTTGTGGTCCATGAGAGAGGGTCCAAAATGACAGCTGAAAAGGTTTCCTTTTCAGACTGTATTCGACGTAGCGTCGAGTTCTCTTCCTCTCTTATCGACGCACCTTCGATTCCTTGTAAGAGCAGCTTCGAATTCATTCTTGCTCTGATTGAAGTCTTTTTGTCGATGTTGCATCGATATCTTATCGACGTAACCATCGAGTTGAGGGATTGACTCTGAGCTTCATTGTTTGCGTCGAAATGAAGTCGACGTTGCATCGACTTTAGATAGCTTCGAAAAATACTTCCTTATGTGCTGAGTTGTAGTAGAAGCTGCGTCGACTTCTTAAGGTACTTCGACAGGTCTATGGTCTCTACGTCGATATCTATTTGACGTAGCGTCGACTTGATCTACTCAAACAGAAGGAGTGTGTTGCTTGGACTTCTAGTCAGAGTAGCATCGACAATAACTCGATGTTGCGTCAATTTCTATTCGATGCAAATGTTAACTTTGCACAAATTGTGCTTCTCTTGATATGGTCTTGACACCCTAGGTTGAGTTTGACATCCTAATACATCTAATGACTAAATTACCCTCATTGTACAATGGGTAATTCAACCTAAGATATTAAATCACATTTTAGATAATTTGTTAAGTTAAATCAAAGGAGTTTTTTTCCTAACAAAGTTTTTGATCCTTATAATCCTAATAAGCTTACTGTATTTCAATCAGCAATTCCAGATATTCTCTTAGAGGATGCACATATCCAGGGGGAGCCTCTTTTAGAGGATAAGACAATCTAGTGGGATTCCCTAGAAGATGACAAGCCTTTAAATGAAGTTTCTTTGTTTGCAAAGAAGGCTACCCAGTTAGCTGAAAAGGAAGCACGAACTAAGGGGGAGCCTCTCAATGAAGATGACACTCATAAAGAAGCAAACATGACAGATGAAGAGGAAGATGGGCCTCCAGTTATTGCCTCAAGAAAAGTGATGCCACTGGTCTTCTCTAGAAAGTGGAAAAATCCTCCACAAGAGTAGAAATAATACAGGTATTCTGATGAGGAACAATCTCTATTATATCATCTCAGAAAAATACTTGAAGATATAGATATGAAAGACAATCTTATCAATTGCAAATTTGTCATGTTGATATATGCATCTATGAAATGTTATCATTTTGTCTATTCTATATGTGTTTGTACTGTGCTTTTATTCAACTGTATGTTTGAAATAACTTACATTATGTGTAAAATTTGTTAAGATAAAAAGGGGGAGATTGTTGGGAAAAACCTTTGTGATTTATCTAACAAATTATTTTAAAGTGATTTCATCATCTAGGATGTATTATATAGAGAGGGTAATCTGGTCATTAGATGTCGTATGATATCACATTCACTTAGAGTGTCAAGACCAGGTCTAAGATAAGCACAAATTCAGTTGAGTTACAACTTGCATCGAATAGAAGTCAACGCAACTTCAACTAGAAGTCAACGCAACACTGAATGAAAGTCAAAGTAACTCAGACTACTCATCAAAGTATCAAGTAAAGTCGACGCAACATCGAAATGAACTCGACGCAAAAGGAAGAGCCTGTCGAAGCCATCTTAGAATCGACGTAACTTCGACTCAATTCGATGCAGAAGATAAAGTTCAATTCCAAGTCTTCATCTCGACAGATGTGTCGATAGGTACTCGATGCAAAGTCGACATCTTAGTTCATCCAGAGCTAAGAAGGAATTCGAAGCTGCTTCTATAAGAACTCAGAGGTGCGTCGATATGAAGAATAATGAAGTTGACGCAACGTCAAATACAAACAGAAATAGTATGTTTTCTGCTGCCTTTTCTAATCCCTCTCCAAAGTCCTTCAAAGATGATATTTGAATTACAATGGCTCGTTAATTGCCAAGAATGGAATGGATTATTTCAGAGGTGCAAAAAAAACATTCTTGGAAGTTATTCAAATCAGATGGACGGGTCGGGAAACATAAATAGAAGGAAATACTAATTGCTCAATGGATATTCCTTAATAGGACGGAATATAAGTGGAAAGAGATCAGTAAGTATTCGACAAAGAATAAGTATTTAGAATAAGGAAGACATAAACAACTAATTCATTATTCGATCATCTTCTTCTTTTGAAGTTTTGTAAGATAGAAAGAGAAGAACTTCTCTATACAGATACAAGGTTGCTGCCACTTCCTCTTCTTCAAATCAGACAGTAGTAAGCAAAACAAGAGTACAGTGATGACAAGGATCAAAAGCTTATAAACCTTGCATTCATTACTATCATAATCAAGGGTTCATCTTATACAGATCCCGAAGAATATCAAAAACTCATAACTGCTGAAGGATTCATACAACAGAATCATATTCTTCTTCCTCTTCTTCTTTTCTATGTTCTTATTTTGTAACTGAGAAAGAGTCCTAAGAATCCCTCTTCAAAGGATTCAGTTGGTTCTAAGAGTCTCCTTATCAAAAGACTGTTGGTTCTAAGAGTCTACTTATCAAAAGACTCAGTGGTTCTAAGAGTCTCCTTGTCAAACGACTCAGTGCTAGTCCTGAGAGTCTCCTTATCAAAAGACTTAAGCACATTTAGTGCAATCCTACCAAGGTGGTAGAAGAGTGGACAACCCATATTTTGGGGAATCACTATAAACTTTTTTGTGTCTTCTGTGTTTGATTTTCTGTGTTGTCTCTTTACTTATTATTATTTTCTATTTTCTGTGATTATTTAATTCTAAGTTGGTGTTGCTTAATACATAGTTGATTGAGTAGTTTATTGTGTGTGCATATTTAGGGTAAAAGTATTTAATACTCTATTGAACCTCCTCTAGAGAATACTCTAAGGCACACTGTGCACTTTCAAACACAGCATTTCGTAGCTGATATGGCCTCTATGAGTTCACGGTGATGCCATTCAGGCTCACGAATGCACCCTCCACATTCATGAGTCTGATGAACCGAGTGTTCGAGGTGTATCTCGATGTATTTATCATCATGTTTATAGATGATATCCTCATCTACCCGAGGACAGAGGAGGAGCAACAGGACACTTGGCACTGACTTTGGAGAAGCTTGGGAGCATAACCTATATGCAAATTTTAGTAAGTGTTAGTTCTGGTTAAAGGAGGTGGCCTTTCTAGGTCACATTATCAGTGGAGTTGGACTAGCTGTGGAATCAGTGAAGTTTCAGGCCATGCAAGATTGCTGACATATAAAGTTTCTTAGGACTTGTCGGTTACTACCGGAAGTTTGTGGAGGGATTCTCTCCAATTTCCCATCCACTCACATCTCTGACAAAGAAGGATACACCATTTTCATGGACGCCACAATGCGAGACTGCCTTCTAGGAGCTGAAGAATAGGCTTACCTCGGCTCCCATCCTTGCCCTTCAATCTTGGAAGGAAGGATTCCAAGTCTACGATGATGCACTATATGAAGGGATGGGTGTCATTTTGATGCAACACAGGCATGTGATAGATTATGCTTCTCGCCAGTTGAAGAAGCATGAACAAAACTACCTGGTGCATGACTTAGAAATGGGTGTAGTGATCTTCACCTTAAATATCTTGAGGCATTATCTATATGGGTTCCATTGTGATATCTTCTCGGATTACAAAAACCTTAAGTATATGGATACTCAATAGGAGTTGAAGAAGAGACGGTGGGTGGTGTTTCTTTCTGACTATTAGTATACCATACACTACCACCCTAAGAAGGTGAATGTGGTAGCAGATGCTCTTAGCAGGAGATTTACTGTATCAAGTTCAGAACCCCTGATGATGGATATGGAGCTAGTGCGGATGCTGGACGGCATGTAGATATCATTGGTGTCCAAGTTCAGAACCCCTGATGCAGATATCCTTGGTGTCCAAGGCTGACCCTGAGATCTGCGAGGAGAATCTAGCCTCGATGATAATTACTAGTGTTATAAGAAATCACATCAAGGATGGGCAAAGGCAGAGCGCTAAGCTAGAGCCGATATTCAGGGATTTCGAGGCAGGCACGGCGGGGGATTACTCATTAAAAGATGATCACTTACTTTTCAGAGGAAGAGTTTATATACGGCAGGAGTTCAAATTCAAGAGGATATTATGACCGAAGAACATTGTAGGGGGTACTCAGTGCACCTTGGGGTCTTGAAAATGACAGTCGATCTGAAGAGCACCGTTTATTGGTCTGGTATGAAGAAAGAGATCACATACTAGTGATGCACTGCGAGAATTGTTAACTCGTGAAGGCTGAGTGCAAGAGCCCGGCAGGATTACTGCAGCCACTATCAGTTCCGGAGTCGAAGTTCAATTATATAGCGATGGACTTCGTACATGGACTTCCCCGATCTCGTGCTGGAAATGGTTCGATATGGGAGATCGTTGACAAGCTGACGAAGGTCACTTGATTTATTCCAGTCAGGAAGGACGCTCCGGTCAGTGTCTTAGTACAGGTGTTTGTGGAATAGTTTGTTTGTTACCATGGCATGCCTAAGACGATCGTGTCAGATCGTGATGGTCGATTTACATCTAGGGAGTCGAGGGCATTCCAGGATTACCTAGGTTCTCGTTTGACTTTCACTATCACATTCCACCCTCAAATAAATGGGCAGACGGAGCGTACCAATTAGAAAATGGAGGATCTTCTAGCCTATATATCCTAGACCGTGGGGAGCCGTAGGAAAGTCTGTTTCCACTTATTGAATTTTCTTACAACAACAGTCATCATTCCAGTATAGGTATGATCTCCTATGAGGCGTGATGAGTCCCATTTATATACACATTTTTGGACTCATCCGGGCCAGTTTTATAGCCAATGCACTACATATTAGATCCATAATCGCTCATATTTGTTCTCTATACTTCATTCCATGCTAAGTGCACTTTTAGGACCGTTTTGGCGTGCAATTGCGCATTATGTTTGTTGGGGGTAAGCACATGGTGCTCCCCAACCATTTTTTTGTATTTGGACTGAGCTAGAAGGGTATTCCCAGTTGTGTGATTGTTGTTTGGTGTTGTGCAGGTGGGTAGAACATCCATTATGCCCAGATTTCACGACTGCAGGAATCGCACGGTCGTGCGTTTCCTTGGCGCATGATCTATCTAACCGTGCGCGTTCATTTATGGCCCAAAATAGCATTCTGGATTTGGTCGTGCATTTTGTTCACACACGGTTGGTTTTCCTATGCGTGAGTAAAATCGCACGAGCTCCTCGTTTGTCTAACAAATTATGTTTTATTTTGTTCACGCACGGTCGTGCATTTCTCAAACGCACGGTTGTGCATGAACAAAATTCTATACTTTTTCTATTTAAGCTGCGATTTTTAGGTTTTGAAGGCGACCAGTTCCACCCGGATCCACTTCCATCTTCTACCGTTTTTGAGGTCTGAAGGCTCCTCCTTCACCTCTACCACAATAGGAGACCATATCCTATGATCTCCTCCACCATACTTCCATCCGGGACCGTTTGCAAGCATTCTCCACCACGAGTTCAAGCATTCTTTGTCTTGGAAACCATAGAAGTGATGTAGATCGCTGGAGAGGTGACAACATCCTTCGAGTCCGCACACCATCTGAGGGCCGAGCCTAGAGAGAGCACGACAACCTCTCATTCTGGCCGAGAATCCAGGATGCGGTGACATCTTCTATTGGGTCCTTTCTAAACCTTAAGCTTGTACTTCATTTAGCTGTTGTTGTAATGAACTCTTGTTATATTATTGTTATAGATTCTCTGTTGATGTTCATGTGCAATGATGTTGTGGTTGTGAGAATCGCTTTTCTTTTCATTATGATATTCTGAGTTGCTTGTGTGTGAAGCAATCTAGCAATTGCTAGTGGTGATGTTGGCGAAGAGGTAAATACGACCCTCACAAAACCCCGCACTGTGGCCATTTCACCTACATACCAAAAGTGGCATCGCGGCCGCTGCACTCACCCCCACTTTGCGAAGCGGTGCTTTCGACCCGCATTTCTTTTATGTCTGCAATAGCTTAGGACACCAATCACAACGCTCTTGTTTTTACTTTCTTTTCCTCATCATAACAATCACCTCACTCTATTTTCTTGTCACCACAACTTGCATTCCCTGAGAGATCGATATCTGGGGAGTTGACTCCCAATTATTACTTGCACGCGACCGGTGCACTGCCGTGACACATCAAGTTTTTGGCGCCGTTGCCGGGGAGTGCAGGCGTGATGAGATTTTGGTTGTGAATCGATTATTTTCGATTGAGTCTTTTATTCTTCTAATTTATTCTTTATCATGCTATTTTCTTCTTCTGTATCATGTGGGCGCATTTGAATATCCGATGTCGTTGGTGTGGGGACACATCCCACGCTAGTGATAGGTGTCCCAAAGAGTATGGTGTTGTTCAGAAACCGTACGGAGCCCATAAATCTTTTGGCTACTCTACTGCGCCTCCATTGTCATACTTTTACGCGGCTGCCGCACCTTTGGTGCCGGCAAAGCCGGTAAAACAGTGTTTATTTTGCAAAAGTAGAGAGCATGCCTTGAAGGACTGTGCTGATTATCTTCTCCAATTGGCGGATAACGATGAGTCGGATATCCGGATCGGCCCATCTTTGAATTCTGCGAGCACAGCTCTTTCCTTTGATTACGTGTCACTTCCACCTTCACTTCTTGAAGGCTCTTGAATCGAAACGTGCATCAGTATCCCTCATGACCCTATTTCTGATGCGACCCCCCATACCTCTTTGTTTAATGTACCGCTTTGCGTGGATTTGTGCCCTTGTTTGGAGAGTGAGCCCGAACTCTTAAGAAGCATGTCTTCTCCCACTACACATGAAACTACATCTATTCCTGATGTTATCATTGAGGTCAATTTGCAGGATGTTGCAGACCTGCGCAGTGTCGTGCCCACTCTCATGGAGGAGGACAGTCTCGATTGTGCTGAAGCAACCATTTCAGTCCAGTGCGAAGAAGTCCAAGTTATAGAGGAGGCCATTGCGTGCGCTGTTGAGTCTAGTGAAATCTTCGATGATATCATCAGTTTGTCATTGCCGCACCCTATGGGGGATTAAGCCGGGATTATCCCCTCAGATGAGATTTCTTTTAGTTTTTCTTCCAATTTATTTCCTGACACCCTTTCTTTATGTACAAGGATGCAGGATGCCCCTCCTCCGGTTGATCAGACCTTATGCATGGAGGATCCAAAAGCCTGGCGGGATGAGGAAGGTACGGTGAAGGAACATCTTGTTTCCTCATCATCGTTGGTGCATCCCCTTGAGGATTGGTTACAAGGGGGCAAGCGGTTTTTCTTTGAAGACATAATACTGGAGGAGAAGAAAAGAGCGAAAAAGGAGGAGATTTGGGGTTGTAGGCAGAGCATCCTACTTAGTTTCCACCCCTACTACCAGGTCCCTGGACCTTTTTCTTTCATCAGTTGTTACTAGTTCAAATCAGCTTATAGCTGATTTGTTTTGAGCTTGTAATACTAAGGATTTATTTACTTTTGCTTATTCCTAGACTTTATAAACTGCTTTATACAGTTATTTGGTCCACCTTAAGGACATAAAACAAAAGGGCTCTTGGGAGACAACCTAATGGAACTGCCTAGTTCCACTTGCTTAGTTTATTATTCCAGATGTTCTTGTGTTTTGTTTTTGCTAACCTTTCGGGAGCTCGGTTGATTGTTGCGGAAGAGATTCTTAATGCCAACTCTTCCGGTATGCTCACTTCTGAGCATGGGGTACACTCTCCCTTTTCTCCTTAGTTTAATGTTTAAAGAATCAGATTTTAGATTATACTTTCATGTAAGTCTGGGGGAGAGTGAGAACCATGCACGTGCACGCACGCAGGTATTCTGGTAGTGTTATTATTTTAGCTTTCAGTTTATTTCAGTTTATCAAATTTTTATGTGGCACGCACACACTGCACCCACTATGCACGCACTTACTTGCGAGTGCTACCGTGCCAAATTTCCTTTTGGAATGGAGCCCGGAAGTCAATTGTGTTAGCGAGCAATTGTGGTTTGGAATACGATGTTGACTCCAGTAGTGTTCTAATCGAATACTCATGTTTTGCATAGAATTTTGTGTAGAAGTTATTTCTATTTTCATGCTTTGTATCTTTATTCTTATCTAATCCAGTAATTAGATTTTTATTTTACTCAAAGCATGAACCTGTGCCGATCTACCGGTAGTGTAGGTGAGTTGGTATCGAACGCTAGATTCATATTTCTCGAGTCGGGAGAAAGAGTTATCTTTCTCGGTGGATAAGAACTCGCCCCTAGCGACTCTCGAAACATAGGCACCGGGTAGTTCTAATGCATTAGCATGATGCAGGCCATTCTTTGGACTGTTTGAGCTTTGAGCCAAAACCAAAAATTAGCCCTTGCTAACCAGTTTTGAGCCTATCCCACCTTTTCTATTTATCTCCACCGCTCTCGCTTAAGACAAGATTACCAAACCTGTATGCGCACGTGTTTCGAGCTTTATAGTATAACTGATTATTGTGTTGTGCTGTTATTTATGGATACACATTTGGATTGCTTAAGTTGAAGAAAAACAAGTACTAGTGAGCTGAAAATTGAAAAGATTAGCGCTTCAAAAGAAGAAAAAAAATCTGAGCTTAATATTCTAATTAAGAAATTCTGAATTGTTTGATAGGAATTACTTTATATTGGGTGTTGGCGATGAACACATCAGCTTTATTTGTTGCCGGGGTTTACAAATTGTATTGCTCAAATGTGTTAGGTGCGTTAGCCTCCAAGTTTATCATTGTATATCCTAACGCAACCTAAGCAACATATTTACCTGAAAGCCCTATTAACTTGTGTGCAATTTTACCTAATGTTGTGGAGAGAGTGCGAAATTGAGAGCTTATGGATCCCGACACCGATGGATTTCGGTGGAGTTAGTTTCGTATCCCGTATTTTTCGAAATACTCATCTGAGCACGTCTCTACATTCTCCCTACACGTGACTGGCAGATCACACTTGGTTCAGCTTTTGAGTAAACTAATCTCTTATTTACTATTTTAGATATTTGTAAATTACATTGTATAGTAGAAATTTCTTCTACGAGAGTTTTATGCACATGATTATTTGATTTCGCGTATTACTCCTAGCCACAATCACCTTTCTAACCCTTGTTTTTCCCGTCCGCTGAGAGTAGTTTGCTCGGGACGCGCAAACAGGTAAGTCTGGGGGTGTGATGAGTCCCATTTATATAAACATTTTTGGACACATCCGGGCCAGTTTTATAGTCAATGCACTACATATTAGATCCATAATCGCTCATATTTGTTCTGTATATACTTCATTCCATGCTAAGTGCACTTTTAGGACCGTTTTGGTGTGCAATTGCGCGTTATGTTTGTTGGGGGTAAGCACATGGTGCTCTCCAACCCTTTTTCTGTATTTGGACTGAGCTGGAAGGGTATTCCCAGCTGTGTTATTGTTGTTTAGTGTTGTACAGGTGGGTAAAACATCCATTATGCCCAGATTTCACGTCTGCATGAATCGCACGGTCGTGCGTTTCCTTGACGCACGATCGATCTGACCGTGCGCGTTCATTTATGGCCCAAAATAGCATTCTGAACTTGGTCATGCGTTTTCTTCACGCACGGTTGGTTTGCCCGTGCGTGAGTAAAATCGCACAAGCTCCTCGTTTGTCTAAAAAATTATGTTTTATTTTGTTCACGCACGATCGTGCGTTTCTCAAACGCACGGTCGTGCGTTTCTCAAACGCACGATCGTGCATGAACAAAATTCTACACTTAGCTGCGATTTTTAGGTTTTGAAGGCGACTAGTTCCACCCGGATCCACTTCCATCTTCCGACGTTTTTGAGTTCTGAAGGCTCCTCCTTCACCTCTACCACCATAGGAGACCATATACGGTGATCTCCTCCACCATACTTCCATCCGGGACCATTTGCAAGCATTCTCCGCCACAAGTTCAAGCATTCTTCGTCTTGGCGACCATAGAAGTGATGTAGATCGCTGGAGAGGTGACAACCTCCTTCAAGTCCACACACCATCTGAGGGCCGAGCCCGGAGAGAGCTCGACAACCTCTCATTCTGGCCGAGAACCCAGGATGCGGTGATATCTTCTGTTGGGTCCTTTCTAAACCTTGAGCTTGTACTTCTTTTAGCTGTTGTTGAAATGAACTCTTGTTATATTAATGTTATAGATTCTCTGTTTGACATTCATGTGCAATGAAGCTGTGGTTGTGAGCATCGCTTTTCTTTTCATTGTGATATTCTGAGTTGCTTGTGTGTGAAGCCATCTAGCAATTGCTAGTGGTGATGTTGGCGAAGAGGTGAATACGACCCTCACAAAACCCCGCACTGTGGCCTTTTCACCAACATACTGAAGCGCGGCATCGCGACCGCTGCACTCACCCCCACTTTGCGAAGCGGTTCTTTCGACCGCATTTCATTTATTTTTGTAATAGCTTAGGACACCAATCACAACGCTCTTGTTTTTACTTTCTTTTACTCGTCATAACAATCACCTCACTCTATTTTCTTGTTACCACAACTTGCATTCCCTGAGAGATTGATATCTGGGGAGTTACCTCCCAACTATTACTTGCACGCGACTTGTGCACTTGCCGTGATGCATCAATGCATTGTATGGATGGAGGTGCATGACTCCCTTATCATGGATCCGGGATGAGGATCCAAAGGCACTTGGCTCAGAGTTTGTGGAGGACATGGATGCTCAGGTGTGACTAATTCGAAATAAGATGCTAGAGGCCTTGAGCAGACTTGCCAAATACTATGATGCGCGGCATCGTCAGGTGGAGTTTGGGGTTGGAGACCGGGTAATCATGATGATTCATCAGATTTGTGGAATCTCACAGGTACGCGGATGGAAGAAGCTCAGTCCTAGGTATATGGGGCCCTATAGGATCCTAGAGCGGTTCGGCCCCTTAGCTTATAGACTGGAGCTACCGCTGGAGTTGGCGGGTTTGCATGACGTCTTCCATGTCTCCTCCTTCAGGATGGCTCTCCAACGGCCAGAGCTGCAGATTTCTACTACAGCTAGCGCAGTAGCATCTGATCGATTGGTCTGCTTAGAGTCGTTGTGGATAGATGATACAGTAGTATGAGTCTTGCGGCAAAAGAAAGTACCTCTAGTAAAGGTCATACGGTCCAATCACGGATAGGAGAAGAACACTTGGGATCCTATGGATCTTATGCAGTATAAGTATCCATAGCTCTTCTCGTTAAGTATAACTTCTACCATTTGAAGTTTTCAACTATTTACTTTTATTAGAAACCCCGTAGGCTTAACTCAAATTTCAGGGACGAAATTTTTATTTTTATGTATTGGGATTCGTAACATCCCCCAAATAACTAGACCCCCTAGGTGCTATTTTTGTCATGACTAGGTCATGACAATGTCCTGGGATGATCAAGGAAGCCCTAAGAGCTTAAGGAAATAGGTAAACTCACCTTGATCGGCAAATAGTAAATTCTAGTTACCTAACCTAAGGATGGAGTTCTAGGTATCAATTTGTTTACCTAACCCTACCATGACTCCTGTAACACCTCAATTCCCAGTGCAAGTTCCCGAGAAATCAAAGGCAGAGATTAAATTTTTCGACAAAAAGAAAGGGGAGGAAATGCCATTTCTCGAGAGAAGAAATGCCATCTCTCGACTGTTCATTGAACGTCTGTTCGACGAACTCAAGGCCGTTCGTCGAACGCAAGGCCTTTCTACGAATGCTAGGCCGTTCGTCGAACGCCGTTCGACGAACGTGCCATCGAGATGTCGAGACCTCGAGACGTCGCCGATAGACGAACGCCAGGCTGTTCGTCGAACGCAGCCAGCCGTTTGTCGAACGCAAGCTTTAGGCAGTTCGTCAAACACAGCCGTCAGGCTATTCGTCGAACGCAGGCTGTAGAGAGTTCGTCGAACGTAGCTTCAAAGCCGTTCGTCGAACGCAGCTTCAAAGCTGTTCGTCGAACGCATCTTCAAAGCCGTTCGTCGAACGCAGCTTCAAAGTCGTTCATCGAACGCAGCTAACTGTTCGTCGAACGCAGCTAGCTGTTCGTCGAACTCATCTTCATGTCATCCTTTTTATTGTTTTCTCGATGGTCTTTTGGGATTTTCCAAATCCCTATTTCGCCCGAAGACCAGGAGAAGACAACTTTTACTTGACCTTTTGGCACCTTCGCATATCGAAGGATGTCGTTTAGCCTTTGCAATGCGCCAGCTACATTCCAAAGATGTATGCTGGCGATATTTGGCGAGCTCGTAGAAGATATCATGGAAGTCTTTATGGATGACTTCTTCGTTTTCAGAAACTCTTTTAAAAACTGCCTGAAAAATTTAGATTGAGTCCTCCAGCGATGTGAAGAGACGAATTTAGTTTTAAACTGGGAGAAATGCTACTTCATAGTTAGAGAAAGTTTAGTCCTCGGCCATAAGATTTTTCCAAAATAACAAAGCCGCTAACCCACCTCTTGGAGAAGGATTCTCTGTTCATTTTTGATAGCAAATGCGTAGAGGCATTCAATTTTATAAAAAAACAACTTATTAATTCTCCCATTCTGGTGGCGTCAGATTGCTCCCTTCCATTTGAAATAATGTGTGAGGCAAGCGATATCGCTGTAGGAGCCTTACTAGGCCAACGTGTTAATGAATATTTTCATCCAATCTATTACACTTCTCGCATGCTCACATCCGCACAGGCTAACTACACAACGAAGGAAAATGAACTTCTTGTCGTCGTCTTTGCCTTCGATAAGTTCAGGCCCTACGTAACGCTTTGAAAAGTAATCATTTTTACTGACCACTCCGCCCTCAAATATCTTTTGGCCAAAGTAGATGCCAAGCCCCGCTTGCTTCGATGGATCCTCATTGTACAAGAATTTGACTTAAAGATCCTGGATAGAAAGGGGTTGAAAATTTGGCAGCCGACCACCTCTCCCGTTTAGAACACCTCGTCGCAGAAGCGCTCATCGAACCCAAAATAGACGATAGATTTCCTGTGGAGTGTTTAATTTTTTAAGTGGAGGTGGACTGTCCGGGCGGTCTGAATTTGGAGAATGCAGAGGCCGCACAAACTCTATATGGCGGCTTGCTTCTGAAAACCGTGAGCTCGGTGTGGTGATCTGGCTATTGAGAATGCGTGTCTCTGGTGTTCGCGGCCTGTGTTTGGTTTGTCGTTTGTGCCAAAGTGTTCCTGTTGGGGTAAAAACCGGGCGATCTGCCAGGTTGTTCGTGGCAAACTGTCTTGGACAATTTTGCTCATGTAATAAAGGTTTTATAGAGACCGCGCGGTCTGGTTCTGGACACCGCATGCTTTAATAAGGAAGGTGACCATATCCCTCTGAGGTGGTGACGACATCCGTTCGTTTGCCTATAAATAAAGTGGTCGGGGTAGCCATTCGAATGCAAGAACTGTAAGAACAAAAGTTAGTTTGATTGTGCCGGTCTCACTTTTGAGGTTGTGCGGTCTGAGATTGTATGACCGGTTTATTCTGTTCGCAGGTTACGGCTAGCAGTCACCATCCGCATTCTTCCTTCTTTCCAGCTTTGGATAAACCAGCTCGCCAGTGGTCTGTCTGTGCGACCTGTGTTTAGAAGTTCTTGGTCTATTTGCAGCGGACTCAGTTGATCAGGCGGCCTTAAGTGGTCAGGCGGTCTTGAGTGTGGTCTTGCAGCAGTGAGCAGTTCTTCTTCAAGTGTTCGTGGGTTAATTCTGTGATCTGGAGACCGTGTGGTCTGGGCGATCAAGAAGTGTGAATAGTTTTGCTTTCAGCAGTTACAATAAAGAGAAGTTCATGCGGTCTGAGATTTCAGTGGTCTGACAGTTCACAGGTAAGTGACATGTGCTGTTCGCACGGTCTAAGGGAAGTCGGCGATATTGCTAAGTTCGGGCGGTCTCCGTTTTCTGTCCACCAGATTTTTGTGTTGCTTGTCTTCTCATCTATGTTTGATCTCTTAATCCATGTCTCGCCATGTATGCAACGCATTGCAATAAGATAGTAGTCAATTGAGATTCTCTTGTCCTTCATTGTCACTGGTTAACTATTTTGAATTGAATATAAGTCTTCCGCTGTTGTCTTCGATCCATCTCCGAATGTTAACATGGTATCAGAGGTAGGTTTGAAGCATTTATCAGCTACAGAATCTTGCTTTAGTCTCTGAAAGGTTGTTAACCAGTGTGATAACAATGGAAGGAGGTTATACAAGAGGTCTTGGAATTAAGCTCCTTACGTAGACTAACTTCAAGAAGTGGAAGTCATGCATGGAGAGCTATCTTCTTGGCAAAGATTTATGGAGGGTAGTCGGAGGAGATGCTAGACAAGCGGTTGTAGCTGCTGAAGGGAATATTGAGCAGGTGAAAGCTTGGAAGAGAACAAATGCTATGGAAGAGTTCTCTAAAGCGTGCTATCATTCCTGAGCTGTTTGACCATGAAAGATTAATAGGTATATGATCTAATTCACTTAGAGGGGGGGGAGGTCTTTTGATTTTTACTTGTTTGATTTAGATGTTTGCAGTTATTCTAAGCAAGTAAACAAGCACACCCAGAAAACACACAAGTGTTTATAGTGGTTCTTCAAGACAGTGTGTCTATGGGTAGTCCACTTTCCCCCTTCACCCTTCTAACAGTGTGTTAGACAGGGCCAACTCCTCCAAACTCAGCTCCAAGAGCTTGCAACACATATCCCTCGGGATCTCACAGGTTTTCCCAAACCCTACCTCAGGCACAGCAGCCCTACCTCAGATCAACCACTGATCCTACAACTCAGACCACAACAGGTCCTACAATCTCAGGCCTAAACAACCCTACCTCAGAGGAATCCACCTCCTACAACTCAGACCCCTTGCAGGTCCTACCTCAGAGGAATCCTGCTCAAACAACTCAGGCAATAATGCCCTACAACTCAGGCTAAACAGCCCTACCTCAGATCACACAGATCCTACCTCAAGCTGACCTCTCAGCTCTACAACTCAGGCAGTGAAGCCCTACAAACTCAGAACCCAAAGGTTCCAACAAAAGAAATAATGATCTTTACAAATAGAACGAAGAAAGGTCAAGCCTGGTTCTTCTTCTTCTTCTCAGCTGCTGTTGCAGACTTGAACCAGGGAGCAGAAGGTCAGCTCCAACATGTTCTTCTTGATCAGCCCTTCAGATGAGGGACTGGATCTACTGCTCTATCTTAAAATGAATCCAGATGAGCTATCTCTTTTCTCCTTGCAGCCTTGTGTGAGTTCAGTTGTTGGCTGCCATCAATGGAAAAGTTATGTTTTCAATTTTGTGTACTGGAGAACTAGAAAAGGTGGGTTGTTCAACCCTAACTTATCCATTTTATACATCCCTGAACTTCAATGGCTCTCAGCCGTCCTTCTGACAGATATGGGAGTGACGGGTGGACCCCACAATGTCTTTTTGCAGCTTGCGCCAAAAGCAGAACACGACAGATTGCTTTTGAATCTGTCTCAGCGGTTGGGCTGAGATGGCTTCCTTTTCTCTCTAGATTTCGTCGATCTGCAGAGAAGTTTCTACGTTCAATGAACGACATTCTACGTTCGACGAACTCGCCAAACTCTGCGTTCGACGAACTTCATTCTTCATTCGATGAACTCGCCAGGTCTCAGCGCTTGCTTCTGTCCCGTCTCTACGTTCGACGAACTGAGTTCTGCGTTTGACGAACACGCCAAGTCTCAGCGGTTTCTTTTGTCTCATATCAGCATTCAACGAACTGAGTTCTACATTCGACGAACACGCCAAGTCTCAGCGGTTTCTTCTGTCTCATCTTAGCGTTCGACGAACTGAGTTCTGCTTTCGATGAACTTTATTCTGCATTCGACGAACACGCCAAGTTTCTTCTATCTGCAGCTCAGCTTTCCCAGATGCCTTCTCAGCGGCTCCTGTTCTTGTCTCAGCGGATCTGCTGAGATAGTGAGCTCTTCTCAGCGAATTTGACCCTTCGTCTCAGCGGTTCTGCTGAGACAATTCTTCATCTCTTAGGAGTTGATTTCTCCTAATCTAAGGGCATGATTGGCCCTTTCTCTTGAGTTACCTAAGCCTATATATCTTACATAAATATGGCTTTATCCAATAGAACTTTGTACTTAGCATTGAGTGTGACCCCTCTTCAAATCAAGGGAATTTGAGGGCAAATTCCCAACAGAGCACATAATTTGTTGTAGGTCAGCTGTTGAGATTTGGACAGCTTTGGATGGCTTGTTCAACAAGAAGAATGTAGCTCGGCTATAGTTTCTTGAAAATGAGTTGGCGAAAGCAATTCAGGGAGATTTGTCTATCTCAACTTTCTTCTTGAAGATGAAGAACATATGCGCGGAGATATCAGCTTCGGACCAAGATGAACCTATTTCAGAAGCAAGGCTGAAGAGACACATAATCCGCCGCTTGTGGAGGGGCTATGTAGCCTTTGTCACTTCTGTTCAAGGTTGGGCAAATCAGCCATCGTTGCTTGAGCTGGAAAACTTGCTGGCTTCGCAAGAGAGCTTGGAAATGCAAATGGTTGGGATATCTATCTCTGGAGGAGAAAGTGAGGTTCTATATTCGGGTAAGAAGAAGAGATGGGACAAGAAGAAGAAGTCATCTGTTAGCGATGGACCTTCAACTTCAAATCAGCAATAGAGGAGTAATACGCTTAAGCGTGATGGGAAGAAGAAGAAAGGGCCAAGGTGCTACATATGCAATTAGCTTGGTCACTTCAAAAGAGATTGTAGAGTCAATCTTCAGCCAGGGCATGCTGCTGGAAAGGAAGAAGTGGTGTCCAATGCTTGAGATAGGTTGAATGTTAGAGCTTTCATGACCACATGTGTTTGGGATTTAACTTCTATCAACTATCAAGATGATTGGATCGTGGACTCGGGTTGTGGTCATCACCTAACCAGAGACGAGTTGAAGTTCTCTTCTTTGCAAGCATACTCAGGTAATGATGCTATCATTACTTCTGATGATACTATACATATTGTTGAGAAGGAGGGAGTAGTTTCTTTGAATGTAGATAGAGGTCCTCTTACATTGAAGAGTGTCAATCCTGTTCCAGGGATGAAGAAAAACCTCTTCTCGGTGACCAACGCTGTTAACGTTGGCTATCACGTTCTATTTGGTCCAACAGAAGTGATGTTTCTTTAAAACATGTCGGCGGTGAAGGCTGAAGTCAATCATGTTGGAAGAAGGGTGAAGGACCTATTTGTGTTATCTACAAGTTCGTATTTTGATAAGATGAGGACTAATGATAGCGTTGCTATCTAGTTTGGAAGACTTGGGCATGTTGGAATGGATAAGTTGAAAGCTATGGCGGGGAGAGGCCTTGTAAGAGGTCTGCCTAGTTTATAATCTTTTGGTGAAGGTCATGTTTGTGCAGTTTGCCAATATGGGAAGGCTCATCGTCTTCCATTTGACAAATCACAAAGCAGATGCAAAGCACCATTGGAGTGTATTCATGGTGATCTGTTTGGACCTACCACAACTGCCATTCTTGGAGGTAGCAAGTATATGCTAGTTTTGATTGATGACTTCACT
This sequence comes from Dactylorhiza incarnata, assembly GCA_033032865.1. Classification (NCBI taxonomy): domain Eukaryota; kingdom Viridiplantae; phylum Streptophyta; class Magnoliopsida; order Asparagales; family Orchidaceae; genus Dactylorhiza; species Dactylorhiza incarnata. The sequence continues at coordinate 186,622 of JAWHQI010000834.1, forward strand.
ATAGATACTTGGGTATATTTTTTAAAGGAGAAGTCGGAAGCCTTTGAAAAGTTTTTGGAGTTCAAGGAGCTAGTGGAAGGTCGGCTTAACTTGCGAATCAAGAAGTTCAGAACCGACAATAGAGGGGAGTTCACCTCAAATGCGTTCTTCAACTTCTGCAGGAAGTATGGCATCCGGAGAGAGCTCTCTTGTGCTTACACTCCACAACAAGACAGAGTTGCAGAGAGGAAGATCCTTCATCTGACGGAGACCGGCAAATTTTGTCTTCATGCCAAGAATATCCCAAAGTCCTTCTGGGCAGAGGGAATTTCTTGGGCAACTTATGACATCAATTAGATGTCTCTAAGTCCCATCAACATGAAAACCCCTCATGAGTTAATGTTCAAGATAAAGCCTATGGTAGAACACCTTAGAGTGTTCTGATCTACCTATTATGTGCATGTTCCTGATGCCCTCGGAACAAAGCTAGATGCGAAAGCAAGGAAGCTTGTCTTCGTAGGTTATGATGATCGGAAGAACGATTGGAGATGCATGGATCGAGAGACACGGAGAGTTGTGTTCTCAAGGGATGTGGTATTTGATGAATTGACATCATACCAAGGTAGCTCTTCTGTTGAGTTACAAGAGAGCAGATTAGATGGTGGACTTGAAGAAGCTACTAAGGAGGTTCTAGTGGAGTTGCTTGTTTCTCCAGGTGCTTCAGTTGCTTCTCGCTTTGGGTCAGGTGCTTCAGGTTCTGGCAGTAGGGGGAGCGGTGCTCCAAGGATGCCTGAAATGAAAACTAGTCCAGAACAGGTAGCTGAAGAGGTGGTTCAGAGTAAATCTCTAAGGAGGTCCAAAAGGACTATCATTCCACCAGATTGGTATACGGGGGTAAACTTTGTGAGCTTCGTCTCATGTTTCTTCGTTGGTCCCCTGGATGAGAGAAAGCCATCTTGCTTTGAAAATGTCGTTGGAGTCAAGGAGTGGGAAGAGGCCATGGATGAAGAGATGGCTGCCCTCAGGAAGAATGATACCTGGGACTTGGTGCCTAAGGTTGAGGGTGTTACTCCAGTGTCTTGCAAGTAGGTTTTCAAGCTGAAGAAGAAGGCTGATGGTAGCATTGAACAATACAAGACTCGCCTTGTACCTCAAGGTTTCTCTCAGAAGTATGGAGAGTATTATGAAGAAACTTTCAGCCCTATTGCCAAGATGACTTAAGTTTGGGCAGTGATCGCATTGGGAGCTTGCCAAGGGTGGATGATATGGCAACTCAACGTGAAGAATGCTTTCCTTTATGGTGAGATTGACAAATACATCTTCATGGATGAGCCACCTGGGTATGTTTTTTGAAGTCTACCCAAGACATGTGCACATCTTAAAAAGGCTCTTTACGGCTTGAAGTAGGCACCATGGGCGTGGTGTGGCAAGATAGCAGAATACCTCTAGTTCTGCGGATACTTTGCTTATTATTCTGATTCAAGCTTATTTGTAAAGAAGATGGGGGAGCTTCAGGTCTTGGTGTTGCTTTATGTTGACGATATGATCGTCATATGAAATTCTGAGGTGGAGGTAGCTAGACTTTGAGCTGAGTTAGCTATCAGATTTAAGATGAAGGACTTGGGTGAGCTCCACCATTTCCTTGGACTCGAAGTGGAGAGGAAAGAGGGTGGTATGCTTGTAAACAAAAAGGGATATGCAGAACGAATTGTGAAGCGATTCGGCATGGAAGGCGGAAAGAGCAGCTCTACTCCACTGAAGGTTGGTATGATACTTTGACGTGATGAGGGAAAGGTTCATTCTGATCCTTTGGTGATTTGGGCTTTGGTCAGAAGTTTGAATTACTTGACGATCATGAGGCCAGATATCTCTTATGCGATTGGCTGAGTGAGTCGGTTTATGGCGGAGCCTCAGAAACCTCATCATCTGGCAGCTAGGAGTATTTTGAAATAGGTAAAGTCCACCTCTAATTTGGATCTCTTCTATGGGAAGGACTCGGGATTCTGCTTGCATGGATACATGGATGCTGATTATGGAGGAGATTCAGATGACCAGAGATCAACTTCTAGATATGTCTTTATGGAAGGCTCTATCGCTATATTATGGTGCAGCAAGAAGCAAGATTCTGTGTCTATCTCCACTACGGAAGCGGAGTACAAATCTTTGGCTTTGACTGCTCAGGAAGCCATCTTGCTTAGGAGGCTTGTGGAGGACATTCATGGGGAGGTGCGAGGTCCTACTTTGCTTTGGGGTGACAATGAGAGTGCCCTCAAACTGGTGAACAATCCAGTTTGTCATGCGTGAACCAAGCACATAGAGATTCAACATTATTTCATTCGATAGAAGGTGTTGGAGGGATCTCTTATGGTTGAGCATGTGTAGATCAAGGATAATGTCGCAGACATCTTTACGAAGCCGTTGTCGAAGGGACCGTTTGATCAGTTGAGGAGTCTACTTGGGCTGACTTCCACTTCCCACTTCAAGGAGGAGTGTTAAATTTTTGAATTGGAAGTGGACTGTCCAGGCATTTTGAATTTGGAGACCGCAGAGAACGTGCGAACTCTGTGTGGAAGAGAACAAATGCTAAGGAAGAGTTCTCTAAAGCGTGCTATCATTCCTGAGCTGTTTGACCATGAAAGATTAATAGGTATATGATCTAATTCACTTAGAGGGGGGGAGGTCTTTTGATTTTTACTTGTTTGATTTAGATGTTTGCAGTTATTCTAAGCAAGTAAACAAGCACACCCAGAAAATACACAAGTGTTATAGTGGTTCCCCAAGACAGTGTGTCTATGGGTAGTCCACTTTCCCCCTTCACCCTTCTAACAGTGTGTTAGACAGGGCCAACTCCTCCAAACTCAGCTCCAAGAGCTTATAGTACATATCCCTCAGGATCTCTCAGGTTTTCCCAAACCCTACCTCAGGAACAACAACCCTACCTCAGATCAACCACTGATCCTACAACTCAGACCACAGCAGGTCCTACAATCTCAGGCCTAAACAGCCCTACCTCAGAGGAATCCACCTCCTACAACTCAGACCCCTTCCAGGTCCTACCTCAGAGGAATCGTCCTCCTACAGCTCAGGCAATAATGCCCTACAACTCAGGCTAAAAAACCCTACCTCAGATCACATAGATCCTACCTCAAGCTGACCTCTCAGCTCTACAACTCAGGCAGTGAATCCCCTACAAACTCAGAACCCAAAGTTCCTACAAAAGAAATAATGATCTTTACAAATAGAAGGAAGAAAGGTCAAGCCTCGTTCTTCTTCTTCTTCTCAGGTGCTGTTGTAGACTTGAACCAGGGAGCAGAAGTTCAGCTCCAACTTGTTCTTCTTGACCAGCCCTTCAGATGAGGACTGGATCTACTACTCTATCTTGAAATTAATCAAGATGTGTTATCTCTTTTCTCCTTGTAGCCTTGTGTGAGTTCAGTTGTTGGGTGTCATCAATGGAACAATTATGTTCTCGATTTTGCGTACTAGAGAACTAGCAAAGTGGGATGCTCAACCCTAACTTATCCATTTTATACATCCCTGAACTTCAACGGCTCTCAGCCATCCTTTTGACAGATATGAGAGTGATTGGTGGACCCCACAATGTCTTTCTGCAGCTTGCGCCAAAAGCAGAACATGCCATATTGCTTTTGAATCTGTCTCAGCAGTTGGGCTGAGATGGCTTCCTCTTCTCAGTGGATTTTGTCGATCTGCAGAGAAGTTTTTGTGTTCGATGAACGACATTCTGCGTTCAACGAACTCGCCAAACTCTGCGTTTGATGAACTTCATTCTTCGAACTCGCCAGGTCTCAGCGCTTGCTTCTTTCCCGTCTCTACGTTCGACAAACTGAGCTCTGCGTTCGACGAACATGCCAAGTCTCAGCGGTTTCTTCTGTCTCGTCTCAACGTTCGACGAACTGAGTTCTGCATTCGACGAACACGCCAAGTCTCAGCAGTTTCTTCTGTCTCGTCTCAGCGTTCGATGAACTGAGTTCTGCGTTCGACGAACTTCATTCTGCGTTCGACGAGCACGCAAAGTTTCTTCTATCTACAGCTCAGCTTGCCCAGATGCCTTCTCAGCGGCTCCTGGTCTTGTCTCAGCGGATCCGCTGAGACAGTGAGCTCTTCTCAGTGGATTTGAACCTTCATCTCAGTGGTTCTACTGAGACAATTCTTCATCTCTTAGGAGTTGATTTATCCTGATCTAAGGGCATGATTGGCCCTTTCTCTTGAGTTACCTGAGCCTGTATATCTTACACAAATATGGCTTTATCAAATACAACTTTATAGTTAGCATTGAGTGTGACCCCTCGTCAAATCAAGGGAATTTGAGGGCAAATTCCCAACTATCTGCCCCTATTTGAAGAGGGTGAAACACCTGCCAATGCTAAGTAGCAACTTAATCAAAAATATGTCATATCACTGAAATTTGTTAAGTAAGAATAATTATGCCATTTCATGACACATGCAGATAGAGTAGATTTCTGTTGACATTTACAGTTTCTTATCTATTCCAATTATCATTAGATACATATGTCAACTACTCATAAAGACACATCACATTTATGTCTATTACATGATGACTCAACATTTCTTCATTACTATATGTACTTAGCACAGGATGTTGAAAGTAAAGCACAGTTATTCAAGTGCAACAATACAAATATAAACAACAAATGACATATATAATTTCAGGAGTTAAAGTGTCATTTCATTCAAATGTTCAAAACAGACATATATTTTCAGTTCAAGACATATTGTTACATCCAACAACTTAAGGAGCTCCTAAAAATAGAGTTTTCTTGGATGGTCCCTAGGAAGAGCTTTCTCCTTCTTCTTCTTCAGATTTTCTCTTCCTAGCTTCAGCAGCAGCCTTCATCTTTTCCTTCTCTTCGAAGTATAGGAATGGCTTGGGAAAATATCTTGGGGGGATCCTTATAGGAGTTCCCTTCTCACCAGATTTTCTTTGAGAATTCTTTCCCTTAGAGACTCCCTCTCTAGATGCTTGATCCATTCAGCAGATGAGTAGACATGGTCAATATCCTTGAGTGGATTGTCATGGCTGACCCAGGTGTTAACTACAATTGTATCCAATTCCAGATTATCATCCTCATAGAGTGGATCATCTATTCTTTCCATCCTCTTCTGGGCCATATATTCTTCAGCAGTCTGAATGCCCTCTCTCCTTCTCCTCTTTGATTCCCTCTCATCTTGAATCTGTTCAGATTGACTTTGAAAATCAAAATCTTCAGGTCTGTTTGGGTTCAGAACAGGAAGATTTAAGGCAATTTGGTTCCTTGTAACACCTTTATACTTGTGATCCTATGATCATCATTTACCTTCTTAACCACAGTTAGAAGTTTTTCTTGAATTGCATTTGATGCATTGTTGAGCTCTTCCACCACTTTCTTATAGGCTGCTTCCTGGTTAGTGAGTAGCAGTTGGTGGGCATTCTCCAGGTTGGTGTTTATCCTTATGTGAGCCCCTTTCAGTTTTGCACTTAGCTTGACAACTTTTTCCTCCCCCCTTTTGCCTTCTTCAAATATCTTTTTCTCAATTTCAGAGTGTTGATCAATTATGGATTGAGAGAGTGTTTGGAAAGTACTGTCCAAATCCTCCAGAATATTTTCCTTTGCCTTGTCAATGTGGGACAAGACATGGCTGCTGGTTGTGTTAGCCACTTGTACCATTCTGGCAACTGCTTTCTCCCAGACATTTTCATTCTTGTAAAGTTGATGTTTTACATATGTAATGTCTTTTGTGGAGTCCCCTTGTTTGTCTGCAATTTGCTTCAGTACAGTGTGTTGGGCAGCAACAGTTCCTTTAGCCATCTCAAACCATCTGGTCATTTGTTGGAGGATATGAGTAGATGCTGTTGTGACATCATGAATCTAGGTATTCAGCTCAGTCCTTACTGCATCCACCCTTGATTCCATTCTCTGCTCACTGGTTTGGATCTCCTGAGTCAATGCTGCTCTTGTAGCATTTAACGCATCCCTTATTTGAGTAGTGGCACTATGAACCTTTTCTGCAACATGCTCTTTCACAGACAAAATCTGACCCTCAATGATGGATTGTATTGAGTTTAGCAGGTCAGATGTGTCCAGCACAGCTGCTGGCCTTTCCTGGGCCACCTCTTTCTCCACCACCTCTTCAACCCCATTGTTTGCCTTCTCCACTGCAGGTTCTTGTCTTGGCATCTCTTCAGAAGAGGGTAGAACTTCCATGGTGTCAGTTACCCTGATGACCTCTTCTTCACTCTGAGCTTTTTCTCTTCCAGCATCTCTGTTGTTCTCCCCTCACTAGCACACCCACCTTCTTCTCCATAGAGGGAGCTATGCTCCCCCTCACTTAGGGCATCCATATGTGGAGAAATCTGTCTAGGAGAACCTGAAAAGAGAGTGTTGAGTTAGTTAGACACCTAGTCTTATCTATAGTTTGAGGGATTATGACAAACTGTGATCGTAGTTTACCATGGAGAGGTGAATTCATTGATTCACCTCAGCTTGTGGAACAGCTGGATCAATATTAATCTGAGTTGGCTCAGAAGGGGATTCTACCTTACTTGGGGTTCATCATCCACACATGTCCTGGGGACATCTTCATCCTTCCTGGAGGTATCAGCACCTTCTTCTTCACTCTTCTTTGCCTTTTTCTTCTCCTTCATCTCAGCCTCCATAGAGGGTTGGCTCATGGGGAGGACTCTTATTGACCTGTCCAATGTCTTGATATCCAATCTCTTTAAGTAGTGGATATTGACACCTTTGATGGAGGAGAAATGGCTAGGATATGCCTTCAGTAGGTAAAGTGATAGGATTCTTCCTAGGTTAGGGGCCTGCAGACATTGCTTCATTCTTTGATAAAGAACATTTCCCCAGCAAGTTCTTTTCTTCAGGATGATTCTTATAACCAGCTCAAACATTGGTTGAGAAATGGTGTCATGAGAGCCTGGTTTACATAGAAGAGCTTTTCCTACTATGTCACATAACAACTTGTCCTTTTGATTGAAGAATTTCTTTTTCAGAGATGTCTGGGGATCAATGTATTCACACCGGCTTAGGGCTTGCTCCTTGTCAGTGTCTGACACCTCCTCTTCTGCCACACTAGGTAATTTTAGTACCTTTTCTAGCCTCTTAGGGGACAACTTCACCCTTATCTCTCCAATTTTCGAAGATATGCCATCTTAGAAGATGACTGCTTGGCATTCGCATAAAACTCTAGCACTTCATGCTTGAATATCTGAGAAGGTTCGGATACCAAGAACTATAGACCAGCTTCAGTGATGAGGGAGATGACACTTAGAATCTCTGGTGAGGCATGGAGAAAGCCATCCCTTACCAACACACATCCCTCAAGCAACTCATTCATGATCTTGGGCGCCATTTGTCGAATAGAAGAGTGCTGGGACGAAGGGTGTGTGAAGTCGACTTGTCGGCGCTAGTGAATGTGAAGAGTAATTTAACACAGTCAGCTATTTATATAGTAGGTCTGAGTGTTAACCTAATCGACTCAGCGGATCAGCTGAGAAGGTTCATCTAAAATTTCAACCTAGGGCTGAGTTCATCGAACTCAAATCTAAGTTCGTCGAACACTAACTAAGTTTATCTTAAACTTCAACATAAAACTGAGTTCGTCGAACTCAAACTCGACGTTTGCCGAACCCAGGAAAGAGTTCGTCTAACCCAGACTTTTCCCAGCTGTTTAAGTGAAATTTGAAGCTCAGCTGAAGCAGATTGTTCTGGTTAAGCTGATCATTCTACTCTAAAATTAATAGAGATAGCATTGGATGTTGAATTCATAATGGTTATTCCTACTTCCAAATCAATAATGAGGAGAGTAACTTACCTTGAGGTTGTAATCCTCTATTGATGTTGATTTCACAATGGTTGTGCACAACAGCTTCTTGCAGCAATGAATTCAGACCCAGCAGGGGATATGGCCATACTGGTCTACTTATTGCTGCACCATGATGTCAACCTCCTTCCTGTCATGTGCCTTGAGCACCCACTGTCTATGTACCAATTTGGTTGAGGTTGGTACTGGACTAACCTGCAAGAAGTTTAGTTATCCTTAGGAGCCCAACTAGCTTTGGGTCCTAGGAACTTGTTAGCATGATGAAATGGCCTTACTCTAGTTGCACCCTTTGCAGGAAGGCTCATCTTTGCACATGGCACATTAGGATTGTGCCAAAAATCTATGGCAAAGTGTCCCACCTTAGCACAGTACCAACATTCATGAATGTTGTATCTCCTCTTCTGAACATTTCTTAAGGAATTAGCATTACTATTCCTGTGTCCAGGAGGGGAGACAGCTGCAGTCTTCCCGTTTCTCTCAGCAATGATTTGACTGAATGTCAATCAATGTGCTGTCTTGATGCTCTTTGTCCTGATGTCATCAGCTTGCTTTGTCTTGTCAGCCATATAAGATCTGATGTAATTTGACACTGAGCAACAAGCCTTGTCAATAGATTTGACAGTAGGAATTTTCTTTGCTGAAATAGATTTAGAAGAGCTTGCACCCTGATTCTTGAATGAGGGGTCTGAAGTACCAAATACAAATGGTCCAGGTTGGACCAATTGAATTTTCTCATGGGGATCCTTCATGGCACTCAATCCCATTCCCTTTCTTCCACTATGGGAAGGATTATTTTCCTTCCTATAGTTACTTCCATTCTTCCAGTGACCATACATGCTTTCATGGTCAAACCAGTTGGAAGGAAGTAATACCTTTTGAAGGGTGGTTTAAGGCTTAGCCTTACCCCTGCTCTTTTCTCCAGTCCCTTCTCCTACTTCTATTTTATTGAATCATAGTCCTCTCCTATTGATTGGGAAGAGAGGGAGCCAATAATAGGGAGCACAGATTTTGACTTGGAGAATTGAGCCACTAGGCTTCTTTCTTTCACAAGCTTCTCCTCAAGATCCTTGATGACATTGTTCTCCAGGGATATGGTGCTCAGGTGGGTGATAGTTATCCGCTTCAGATGGGTAATTTCTATATACATCTGATTCATCTTGGTAGAATATTCAGTGCATCCTTGTTTTTCCATCTTAAGGGAATCTATCTCTTGGGCTTGCCTCTTGGCTAGCTTTTTGCTCCTTTTCAGGGCATCCAAGAGAGCACCATATCTGTCAATCAATTGATTGGCATCCACTTCAGCTTCTGAATCACTTCCATCAATTGACGAAGGTCCTTCAGATTCTGGGCCAGTCTCAGAAGAGGATGAGGAATGAATTAATACCTGTTCATTTTCTGAGATGTTCTGACTGTCCTCCTCATCAGTGATGACCATTAGGCCTAGCTGAACATTGTCTTCTTCATCCTCCTCTATATCACTATCTGAGTGTGATAGAGGGGCCCTGATTCCAACCTTGGCAGCTGGGTAATCTTCATCTTCTTCTGCTGCAAACAGCCCAATGTAGGCTTCTTCTTCATTCTCTGAATCTAATGTTGAGGAATCAGATTCACTCCAGCTTCTTTCTTCTTTGCTAGGAGGGATTTTTCACCCATCCTATCTTTTTGGTGATGATGCTTCTTATTGCCATTCTCCTTTCTTTTGGCTGGACAGTCAGCTATGACATGTCCAGGTTTGCTGCAGCTATAGCAGATTATGTTAGTAGAAAGATGTTTACTAAGTTTGGAATCATACCTGTCAACCTTGGGTGCTGTCTTTCAGATTTCCTGCTATCTTTCTTGTAGTGTGATGATGAGGAGGGCATGTTCTTCTATTGCTTCCTCTTCATCATCTTCTTGAATTGCATTGAAAAGGAAGCAAACTCTTCACCAGAGGAAGAGCTATCTGAGGTGCTGACATCAGGTTCAACACTTCTCCTTGGGGGAGACACCATCCTGCCCTTGCTTATCTTGGAGCTGTCAGCTTTGAGAGCTACAGATTTCTCCCTTGCCTGAGCCCTTGTTGAGGTGTCCTCTTCCTTTCTTGCAGACAACTGCATCTCATAGGAGAGCAGCTTTCCAAACAGTGTGTGAGTGGGGGTCTCACCAAGCTTGGCCACTTCCCTGATTGGACAGATTTTTGTGTCCTAGTCCCTTGTTAGAGATCTAAGGAACTTATCATTCAGCTCATAGTTGGTGAATACTCTCCCATAGGTTCTCAGCTCACTGACTATTCTGAAGAACCTCTCATAGCACATGGAGATGCTTTCCTGGCTCTGCTGCCTGAAGGCTTCATACTCTTGGTTAAGGAGTGACTTTCTATTATCCCCTACTTCAGCTGTCCCTTCCTTATATACTACTAATGTATCCCACATTTCCTTGGAAGTAGTGCAGTGAACTAAGTTTTGAAATGTGGAATCATCAATAACATTAACTATGATGTTCTGGTCTCTTTTGTCCATGGTGAACAATTCAAGTTCATCCTTGGTCAAGTCTTTGAATGCCTTGGCCACTCTTCTTATTGGATCTATAGTGGAGGCAGTTTGAAAGATGAAAGGTCCTTCCTCAACTGTAATGAAAATCCTTGGATCAGATGCTTCCATAAACAGTCTGATCCTTTGCTTCCATATGCCAAAGTTTCTTTGTTGCATATGGGCAACTTCAAGGATCCCATTTCCTTCTTCAATCCAGAGGAGGCCATTGGATTCAAATTTAATAATACCTATATAGGATCTGGTCAGACTGTTAAGTCCTTTGTGACCAACCTCGCTTTGATACCACTTGAAAGATTATATAGGTATATGATCTAATTCACCTAGAGGGTGGGGGAGTGAATAGGTCTTTTGATTTTTACTTGTTTGATTTAGATGTTTGCAGTTATTCTAAGCAAGTAAACAAGCACACCCAGAAAACACACAAGTGTTTATAGTGGTTCTCCAAGACAGTGTGTCTATGGGTAGTCCACTTTCCCCTTCACCCTTCTAACAGTGTGTTAGACAGGGCCAACTCCTCCAAACTCAGCTCCAAGAGCTTACAACACAGATCCCTCGGGATCTCATAGGTTTTCCCAAACCCTACCTCAGGCACAGCAGCCCTACCACAGATAACCACTGATCCTACAACTCAGACCACAACAGGTCCTACAATCTCAGGCCTAAACAACCCTACCTCAGAGGAATCCACCTCCTACAACTCAGACCCCTTGCAGGTCCTACCTCAGAGGAATCCTGCTCCTACAACTCAGGCAATAATGCCCTACAACTCAGGCTAAACAGCCCTACCTCAGATCACACAGATCCTACCTCAAGCTGACCTCTCAGCTGTACAACTCAGGCAGTGAAGCCCTACAAACTCAGAACCCAAAGGTTCCAACAAAAGAAATAATGATCTTTACAAATAGAACGAAGAAAGGTCAAGCCTGGTTCTTCTTCTTCTTCTCAGCTGCTGTTGCAGACTTGAACCAGGGAGCAGAAGGTCAGCTCCAACATGTTCTTCTTGATCAGCCCTTCAGATGAGGGACTGGATCTACTGCTCTATCTTGAAATGAATCAAGATGAGCTATCTCTTTTCTCCTTGCAGCCTTGTGTGAGTTCAGTTGTTGGCTGCCATCAATGGAAAAGTTATGTTTTCAATTTTGTGTACTGGAGAACTAGAAAAGGTGGGTTGTTCAACCCTAACTTATCCATTTTATACATCCCTGAACTTCAATGGCTCTCAGCCATCCTTCTGACAGATATGGGAGTGACGGGTGGACCCCACAATGTCTTTTTGCAGCTTGCGCCAAAAGCAGAACACGACAGATTGCTTTTAAATCTGTCTCAGCGGTTGGGCTGAGATGGCTTCCTTTTCTCTCTAGATTTCGTCGATCTGCAGAGAAGTTTCTACGTTCAATGAACGACATTCTACGTTCGACGAACTCGCCAAACTCTGCGTTCGACGAACTTCATTCTTCATTCGATGAACTCGCCAGGTCTCAGCGCTTGCTTCTGTCCCGTCTCTACGTTCGACGAACTGAGTTCTGCGTTTGACGAACACGCCAAGTCTCAGCGGTTTCTTTTGTCTCATATCAGCATTCAACGAACTGAGTTCTACATTCGACGAACACGCCAAGTCTCAGCGGTTTCTTCTGTCTCATCTTAGCGTTCGACGAACTGAGTTCTGCGTTCGATGAACTTAATTCTGCATTCGACGAACACGCCAAGTTTCTTTTATCTGCAGCTCAGCTTTCCCAGATGCATTCTCAGCGGCTCCTATTCTTGTCTCAGCGGATCTGCTGAGATAGTGAGCTCTTCTCAGCGAATTTGACCCTTCGTCTCAGCGGTTCTGCTGAGACAATTCTTCATCTCTTAGGAGTTGATTCTCCTAATCTAAGGGCATGATTGGCCCTTTCTCTTGAGTTACCTAAGCCTATATATCTTACATAAATATGGCTTTATCAAATAGAACTTTGTACTTAGCATTAAGTGTGACCCCTCTTCAAATCAAGGGAATTTGAGGGCAAATTCCAACAGAGCACATAATTTGTTGTAGGTCAGCTGCTGAGATTTGGACAGCTTTGGATGGCTTGTTCAACAAGAAGATGTAGCTCGGCTATAGTTTCTTGAAAATGAGTTGGCGAAAGCAATTCAGGGAGATTTGTCTATCTCAACTTTCTTCTTGAAGATGAAGAACATATGCGCGGAGATATCAGCTTCGGACCAAGATGAACCTATTTCAGAAGCAAGGCTGAAGAGACACATAATCCGCCGCTTGTGGAGGGGCTATGTAGCCTTTGTCACTTCTGTTCAAGGTTGGGCAATCAGCCATCGTTGCTTGAGCTGGAAAACTTGCTGGCTTCGCAAGAGAGCTTGGAAATGCAAATGGTTGGGATATCTATCTCTGGAGGAGAAAGTGAGGTTCTATATTCGGGTAAGAAGAAGAGATGGGACAAGAAGAAGAAGTCATCTGTTAGCGATGGACCTTCAACTTCAAATCTGCAATAGAGGAGTAATACGCTTAAGCGTGATGGGAAGAAGAAGAAAGGGCCAAGGTGCTACAAATGCAATTAGCTTGGTCACTTCAAAAGAGATTGTAGAGTCAATCTTCAGCCAGGGCATGCTGCTGGAAAGGAAGAAGTGGTGTCCAATGCTTGAGATAGGTTGAATGTTGGAGCTTTCATGACCACATGTGTTTGGGATTTAACTTCTATTAACTATCAAGATGATGGATCGTGGACTCGGGTTGTGGTCATCACCTAACCAGAGACGAGTTGAAGTTCTCTTCTTTGCAAGCATACTCAGGTAATGATGCTATCATTACTTCTGATGATACTATACATATTGTTGAGAAGGAGGGAGTAGTTCTTTGAATGTAGATAGAGGTCCTCTTACATTGAAGAGTGTCAATCATGTTCCAGGGATGAAGAAAAACCTCTTCTCGGTGACCAACGCTGTTAACGTTGGCTATCACGTTCTATTTGGTCCAACAGAAGTGATGTTTCTTTAAACATGTCGGCGATGAAGGCTGAAGTCAATCATGATGGAAGAAGGGTGAAGGACCTATTTGTGTTATCTACAAGTTCATATTTGATAAGATGAGGACTAATGATAGCGTTGCTATCTAGTTTGGAAGACTTGGGCATGTTGGAATGGATAAGTTGAAAGCTATGGCGGGGAGAGGCCTTGTAAGAGGTCTGCCTAGTTTATAATCTTTTGGTGAAGGTCATGTTTGTGCAGTTTGCCAATATGGGAAGGCTCATCGTCTTCCATTTGACAAATCACAAAGCAGATGCAAAGCACCATTGGAGTGTCATTCATGGTGATCTGTTTGGACCTACCACAACTGCCATTCTTGGAGGTAGCAAGTATATGCTAGTTTTGATTGATGACTTCACTATATATACTTGGGTATATTTTTTAAAGGAGAAGTCGGAAGCCTTTGAAAAGTTTTTGGAGTTCAAGGAGCTAGTGGAAGGTCGGCTTAACTTGCGAATCAAGAAGTTCAGAACCGACAATAGAGGGGAGTTCACCTCAAATGCGTTCTTCAACTTCTACAGGAAGTATGGCATCCGGAGAGAGCTCTCTTGTGCTTACACTCCACAACAGAACAGAGTTGCAGAGAGGAAGATCCGTCATCTGACGGAGACCGGCAAATTTTGTCTTCATGCCAAGAATATCCCAAAGTCCTTCTGGGCAGAGGGAATTTCTTGGGCAACTTATGACATCAATTAGATGTCTCTAAGTCCCATCAACATGAAAAACCCTCATGAGTTAATGTTCAAGATAAAGCCTATGGTAGAACACCTTAGAGTTTCTGATCTACCTATTACGTGCATGTTCCTGATGCCCTCGGAACAAAGCTAGATGCGAAAGCAAGGAAGCTTGTCTTCGTAGGTTATGATGATCGGAAGAACGATTGGAGATGCATGGATCGAGAGACACGGAGAGTTGTGTTCTCAAGGGATGTGGTATTTGATGAATTGACATCATACCAAGGTAGCTCATCTGTTGAGTTACAAGAGAGCAGATTAGATGGTGGACTTGAAGAAGCTACTAAGGAGGTTCTAGTGGAGTTGCTTGTTTCTCCAGGTGCTTCAGTTGCTTCTCGCTTTAGGTCAGGTGCTTCAGTTTCTGGCAGTAGGGGGAGCGGTGCTCCAAGGATGCCTGAAATGAAAACTAGTCCAGAACAGGTAGCTGAAGAGGTGGTTCAGAGTAAATCTCTAAGGAGGTCCAAAAGGACTATCATTCCACCAGATTGGTATACGGGGGTAAACTTGTGAGCTTCGTCTCATGTTTCTTCGTTGGTCCCCTGGATGAGAGAAAGCCATCTTGCTTTGAAAATGTCGTGGAGTCAAGGAGTGGGAGAGGCCATGGATGAAGAGATGGCTGCCCTCAGGAAGAATGATACCTGGGACTTGGTGCCTAAGTTGAGGGTGTTACTCCAGTGCCTTGCAAGTAGGTTTTCAAGCTGAAGAAGAAGGCTGATGGTAGCATTGAACAATACAAGACTCGCCTTGTACCTCAAGGTTTCTCTCAGAAGTATGGAGAGTATTATGAACAAACTTTCAGCCCTATTGCCAAGATGACTTAAGTTTGGGCAGTGATCGCATTGGCATTGCCAAGGGTGGATGATATGGCAACTCAATGTGAAGAATGCTTCCTTTATGGTGAGATTGACAAATACATCTTCATGGATCAGCCACCTGGGTATGTTTTTGAAGTCTACCCAAGACATGTGCACATCTTAAAAAGGCTCTTTACGGCTTGAAGTAGGCACCATGGGCGTGGTGTGGCAAGATAGCAGAATACCTCTAGTTCTGCGGATACTTTGCTTATTATTCTGATTCAAGCTTATTCGTAAAGAAGATGGGGGGCTTCAGGTCTTGGTGTTGCTTTATGTTGACGATATGATCGTCATATGAAATTCTGAGGTGGAGGTAGCTAGACTTTGAGCTGAGTTAGCTATCAGATTTAAGATGAAGGACTTGGGTGAGCTCCACCATTTCCTTGGACTCGAAGTGGAGAGGAAAGAGGGTGGTATGCTTGTATACAAAAAGGGATATACAGAACGAATTGTGAAGCGATTCGGCATGGAAGGCGGAAAGAGCAGCTCTACTCCACTGAAGGTTGGTATGATACTTTGACGTGATGAGGGAAAGGTTCATTCTGATCCTTTGGTGATTTGGGCTTTGGTCAGAAGTTTGAATTACTTGACGATCATGAGGCCAGATATCTCTTATGCGATTGGCTGAGTGAGTCGGTTTATGGCGGAGCCTCAGAAACCTCATCATCTGGCAGCTAGGAGTATTTTGAAATAGGTAAAGTCCACCTCTAATTTGGATCTCTTCTATGGGAAGGACTCGGGATTCTGCTTGCATGGATACATGGATGCTGATTATGGAGGAGATTCAGATGACCAGAGATCAACTTCTAGATATGTCTTTATGGAAGGCTCTATCGCTATATTATGGTGCAGCAAGAAGCAAGATTCTGTGTCTATCTCCACTACGGAAGCGGAGTACAAATCTTTGGCTTTGACTGCTCAGGAAGCCATCTTGCTTAGGAGGCTTGTGGAGGACATTCATGGGGAGGTGCGAGGTCCTACTTTGCTTTGGGGGTGACAATGAGAGTGCCCTCAAACTGGTGAACAATCCAGTTTGTCATGCGCGAACAAGCACATAGAGATTCAACATTATTTCATTCGATAGAAGGTGTTGGAGGGATCTCTTATGGTTGAGCATGTAGATCAAGGATAATGTCGCAGACATCTTTACGAAGCCGTTGTCGAAGGGACGTTTGATCAGTTGAGGAGTCTACTTGGGCTGACCACTTCCCACTTCAAGGAGGAGTGTTAAATTTTTGAATTGGAAGTGGACTGTCCAGGCATTTTGAATTTGGAGACCGCAGAGAACGCGCGAACTCTGTGTGGCGGCTTGCTTCTGGAAACTACAAGCTCGGTGTGGCAATCTAGCTTATTGAGATCGTGCGTCTCTGGTGTTTGTGGCCTGTGTTTGGTTTGTCGTTTGTTCCTAAGTGTTCTTGTTCGAGTATAGACCGGGCGGTCTACCGGGTTGTTCGTGGAAAACTGTCTTGGATAGTTTTGCTCATGTAATAAAGGTCTTATAGAGGCTGTGCGGTCTGGTTCTGGAGACCGTGTGCTTCAATAAGGAAGGTGACCATATCCCTCTGAGGCGGTGATGACAACCGTCCGTTTGCCTATAAATAGAGGGTTTGGGGTAGCCATTCGTATGCAATAACTGTAAGAACTAAAGTGGTTTGATTGTGTCGGTCTCACTTTTGAGGTCGTGCGGTCTGAGTTTATTTGACCGGTTTGTTGTGTTCGCATGTTGCGGCTAGCAGTCACCGTCAGCATTCTTCTTCT